>VCRD01000093.1:255524-289101 GCA_006783055.1 Trinorchestia longiramus
GCACCAGTTGTATTATGACCCTCTGGTACCAGTTGCATCATGACCCTCTGGCACCAGTTGCATCATGACCCAATAGCCCGTCATAACTAACGTACTTGTAAAGGGATTTGTAAAGCTTTCGAATCTTTCTAAAATATGCTATCCTAACTTGTAAAAACTTACAGAGTCGTGTTTGATGATTTTATTTATCGAATTATAAAATATTTTGACCTAAAATTTTCAGAATTACTAACTTTTTCCCATTATTAATAGATTTTAAGTTTTGGGAAACTTTCCGTTTCAAAATATTATGAGTACAGTTTTTTAACTTGGAAGAAGTGGCGAGGAATTGACGTCTTTACATTCTGGAGCGGAATGATATTGCATAGGTTTTGCAACAGAACATATGTTAGTCAGATTATGGCATTGACTGAAAAGTTTTGCGTTGGGAAAGGCTCTATATTAATACCTGTATAGTGACTGCATTATTGAATTGCGGTGTTTTCAAGTCATCAGAAGTACGCCTGAAGTCTCACTGTGTGACGTGCAGAACGCGTTTGTTATATTGTGACCTTTATCTCCTGTGGAGACTTTAGGATCTCTGTGGTGTTGACTTGCCGGCTTGTGTTGCCAAAATCAAGTCTTGAAAGCTTTTTTTAGATCTTCACGTGTTGCGTGTTATCCTTCCGCAGCTAATTCTTGAGAAGACCATGGATAACGTACCTAATCAAAACCTACGAATGAATAAGGTACTCTATTCTAGTACAGACTTGCATCGGAGCGTTCGTAGCAGGTCCGTGATACGGCGGTTGCCGTCTTGCATAGGGCAAATTGTGAGCATCTTGTGAACTCGTCAAGTTCATGATAATTTCCTTCAGCAGGTTCAGTGAATATTAAGGGTCAAATATACGCCTACATTTCATTTTATTGTTTTTAATAATTTGAAATTTGATAGTTTCTCACACCTCCCACATAGTACTGTTTTTTTATAATTGGTGAATTTCTTATAATATGTATACAACTTATTTCATAGTTTCACGCTAAGCTAATTAAAATACACGAAAGTTCTTCTCAAGATATAAATATAGTAAACGTATTTTAGTAGTAATAATTGTACAGGGAACACAGGAGATATCTTCTGGAATGGTGTCTTGATGGAGCCTCCGGCTGAGCGGCTGCGTCGTCTGGGTTGCTTGCGCTTGCCTCTGCATTGTCTTGTGTGAACACCAGCTTACTGGACACACCTTAAATAGAGCTTGTGTTTACAAATGTTTTTTACAATCTTTATTTGTACTAGTCGAGATAATTATAATGTACCACTGAGACTTCTGATAACTAACACTTGCTATTGGACAATTTCGTTCGCACCCTAAAGAACTTATCCCATCTTCGATCCAAAGTTTAATAACTTGATTGTGGGTTAGGATATCTGGTAAATTCGAGTGGTAAATCCTTTGAATGCCTGTAATCGCTGTAACTGAGCAGTTGTTACACCCTGCAGTCGGCATAACTTGAACTCTGCATTTAGTTCTCATGCAAGTTTTTAGTTTTTGATGGAAACCAGGCAGTGGATTACGCTGTGACCAGAAAAAATGCACTATGTTTGTGCCCTTTCTGGTTTATTAAGTTAATAGAGCCAGGTTTCTTCGCTGTGGACAGGTTTTGTACACGCTTAGTTACGAAGCTTGCAAGGAATGCCACAATTGCTGCAGTTGAATTCCTTATGACTCATGAGACCACCGGTCAATTTCTTGCTTACTTGAATTTCTTGGTGAAGCTGCTTACGCTCACCGTGCCTGCAACCGCTGACTCTCTTTACTAGACGCTGAAATGCAAGTTTGTCTTTTGCAGTTTCTTACGTAGTGTCTCGCTGACACCTCGACGTCTCACAAAAGCTGTGCTTAAAAAAGTAGTGGCTTTTAAGCGTACACATTCTCTGTACCTCACTTGAACGTTACAGTTACATGAATTGGTGAATTGTACTTTTAATGAAGCGGTTTGACGACACATTTCTGTGGAGCCTTGTTGTGTACCCAATTCATGAAATTGTTGACTCTCACTAGCGAACACGTTAAAGAGCATATAATCTGCATGGTTGAGGGTAATGACTAGACCATAATGAACGCATCGACCTCATGGATCATAAACATATAGAATAGAATAGAATAGAATGAGGCTATAGGAACGAACCTTCTGGCCCATTCTTGGGTCGGATAATTACTTCGATAATTATTCGGTTGTTTACCCAAGTCCCATGCCGTATTTCTAGCCGCGTCAACCATGTCGGCAGCGGGATATAGAATGTCAACACTGACCAAAATTCGCCAGGTCTTGACTTTTACACTACACATTCAAATTTATGCACTGCTTATCCATCTTGAGTCACAGTGAGCTGATCTCATTTCCTTAAAACTTTTCGTCGTCTGTAGATCGTAAGAGCACGAAATTACATCACAGTTCATGTGCTGTGCGTGGAAGTTCATCTGCGCTTCCTAAGAAGATGAGCATTTCTTTTGAGAGTGCTTTTGTCTTCCCGTTTCTTTGTGTTGTCTCGGTGGTGAACCTGGGGCGGAAAAACGAATAAGAGTCACATCCTGTAAATTGATGTCAACATTATGGTTCTGAGAACTGTAGGGGTTAGGATTTTTAAATAAGTTATATTTCGTTGCAAGAGACACGTATGTCGTCACTTTTTCTTCATGGTAGTTCACTTAGTCAAGTATTCTATCAATAAACGTGTTCTAAAAATATTATTTACAATCCTTTGTTGAATAGAATAAAAAAATTAGAAAAAATTAAAATAACTTAGAAAAGTGCATTGTAACTAAATTGTCGTGAGAAATACGAATAACGACTGGAGTAAAGAGAGTATTTACAAGTTCTTGAATGTTATATAATCTAATACTAAGAAAGACCGTCGTGTGTTTGTATATTTATTTATTTATGTATTTATTTATATGTTTCGTGTCACTTTCAAAAAAATTAGAGAGATCCAGAGCCTTATATACTCTAGTCCGTATCGTGGATACCGAGTTCGGCGGAGTATTGCCCTATGATTCGTGTACATTGTGCCTGAATATGACACGAATTGTAGAGTCAATTGCAGCAGTAGAAAACTAAGTGTCTTAGTTTTCACTAGGAATGTTGTCATTAAAGAAATACTTAATTAAAACGTTTGTCCTTTGTAAATATATATAAAACTAAATATATTGCATTGCGTTTTTATATGTAATTTGATTTAATATCTTTCCAACAGTATTTGCCATCATTTTTGATGGCACGGGTATTATCACAAAATCTCTACCGTCATTTTTGACGGCTGGGTACACTAGTTCTTAACAATGATCATTCTTTTTTAAACTGGGTACACAAAATTCCAATTCAAGCTCTGAAACTTGGTTACCTTAAGAATTGCTTTTTTGAACTGCCATGCCTGGTGCGGTGTACTAGGTTGCAGCCGGAATACCACTAAGGCAGACTCCGGAACCGACTTTACCATCACTTCTGACTCCACTTCTGCTGCTCTTGAACTTATTTTGTGAAATTCATCACTCTGAGGCACCAGCACAGTGCAGGGCTTAGGCTCCAGTACATCCTCATTCTTGCGGTCGAGGCGGGGCAGATCTTTAGTTTTGTGTTCCAGGTCTGTCACTTCCTTATTCTTAGAGTTTGACGCCTTCTTAGCTCTGTGCTGGAGTTTGTACATTCCTGTGCCGGGCGGAGGAGCTGTTTCCGAGTAGGACTTGCTTTGGAGGGCGTCGGCGCCCCCGTTGATTTGCTCTGTCTGCAGTAGAGTGCCCGCAATTTGTTCTGAGTCGTTGGTCTTTGTATTGGAATTGTGTTGGTTAGTAGGTAATATTCGTAGTTCTTTGCTTTTAGATAATTGTTTCTTGACCATAAAGACTGAATGTTTTAACTTTGGACTGCGTCTGCCCGATCGGTCTAAGCACACGAATGTTTCTTCTAAAGATCTGCTAGATTCTGAATTATGTTCCTGAGAACTCGTTAACTGGCGGTTGGGTTCTATTGAAGAACTATACGGTTGTGACTCCCAAGAGGGCACTACGGAGGCTGAACGTTGCGGGGGATCGTGTTGGGTTGCGCAAGTTAGAGATAAGGATTCAGATCTAGATTTTCTGCTACTATCATGCATATCTGTGGCAGGCTCAGGGTATGAATTCATTCTAAAGTTTGATGCTTCACTTCGACTTGGAGATGGACTTGCTACACTACGTTGTGCAACGATGTCTTTATTTCCTGAGTTGTTAAGTTGTTCGCCCATGAATCTAGACGTAGTATGATTCTTGTGGTATTCTACAGAACTGTCACTCGATGCACTGAAATAGCGTGAGTTTTGATGTTCAGTGTCGTGTATTTTATGTTGCTTATTATTGGTTTTGATTTCTGTCACTAATGGAAACGTATTAGTCTGGCTCCTGCTTATTACTTGGCGTGATATCGAAGACCGTAACTCTGACTCTAGCGAATGCTGTTGACAGAGTTCCTCATTTTTATTATTGTTTGAATTTTCGGTTGAGTAGAACTTTGTTGAACCAACTTCAATGGTCTCGTTTTTTCTCATAAACTGATAGGGCGAAAAAGATCGGTGAGGTTTCATGGACGTTATATCGAGACTTGTGGCCCATCTCTCGAGTTGCACTTCTACTTCTCGTTGAGTCTCTTGTTTCACAGTCTCCGTCTCTTGTCTCACAATCTCCGTCTCTTGTCTCACAGTCTCCGTTTTTTGAGCGACTAAACTTCCACGACCACGTGGTGATATGCCTCGAATTTCCTTCCCCTTTTTGGGAACTTTGGAGCTTAAAGCCTCAAATTGTTCTACCATATTCCTCAAATTCGTTTTATTTTCGTTATCTCGGTAGGTTGATGACATGGCATTTTCTTTGTTTTCTTCTGCCTCGGTACGTTGGTTTCTTGATCGCGCCAAGTTCTCATACTCAACCGATTGAGCCACGGATTGTTTTCCAGTGCTGTTCAAGTGTGCGTTGGGGAATGTGCTGACCATCTCGTTCTTTTTACTGTTGCTGACGTTCCTGGTAGTTTTGTGCAGCACATCTTTAGCCATGGCTGACCAGTTCTTTGACTCGAAATTATGTGAGCATCTTTCTTTTATTCGTTCTTTTCCTAGCTCGTGTCCAGTCATTGTGTCATTTACGTGGTCTAATGTATTAACCATCTTAGGTTGGACCTCACGTAAAATTTCGCCTTCAAAAAAACCGCATTTCTCAGGCTCAGGGATTTGCTCAGCCGCTGACGGTGTATCACGCTTCTCTTTGCCAGTGTGTGTTGTGAATGCAGTCCGTATTTCTTCCAAAGACGGGCTGTTACTTGAAGATACTTGAGCTGATTTCCACTCTTTAGATGATGTGTTAGTTGTATCTAGTGAAGATGTCGAGTGTTCTTTTTCTCGTGCATAACTAAGCTCGTGCATCAGCTCTGTCACATCCACCCTGAAGAATGCCTCCTCCTTCTGCAAAAAATAAATTATGTCAAAAGAATATTGAATAGTTTTCAATCATGCGAGAGGGCGAATGTGAAAGAGTGAATCAATCTAGATTCACTCTAGATAATCTAGATGTAGATAATCATAAAAAATTACGACTCTTCATATATTGACAGGAGTAGCTCTTGTTGTTAATCTAAAAAACTAATATTTAGTAATCAATTACAGGTAGTGTAGTCTTCGTACCTGCTTAGCGGTGTACGTATTAATGCGAAATTCCCTAATTTTGAGCTAATATTACGAAGTGCGGTTTCACAAATGTGTTTTCCAATATTCGCAAACACACCTTGTAGATGCCTTCATCATCATCATAGTCTTCATCGTCTTCTTCATCGCTGCTGTACAACCAAGTGCCGACTACTTCGTGCTTGCTCAAGTCTACCAACATACTCTTATGATGTCTCTCAATCTCAGGGGACTTTGGCTCTGCTCTTTGGTTAGCTTTTGAGTTGATGGTATCTTTCGTTTCAGCTTCCTTTTCGTTTGACTTTCTTGGAAATGGACTTGAGTCAGAATGAATTGGGTTGTATGTAATCGAAGACTGACTTATAGAAGTTTGAGACTGTTCATTATCGACTAAACTCTCATGAACTTTTCGTATGGACTCAGCTACGCCGCGTACAGCATGGGCGCCTTTGCAACTGCTTCCAGCTCGTGATGTATGCTGTAATTGAGACAATTCTTTTCTTGGAAAAGCTAATGGCAGTGATGCATTGGTAAAAATGTGCCCTAATCTTTGGTTTAAATCGCAATTTGTACTTTCTTTTTTCCTCAAAGCACTTTTGATAGTTCCGTCAGTGTAGCCTTCGAGCGTTTGACCCACGTGCTCTCGGTTAATTTGAACTGCTTTGACATTTCGATTTCTATCCTCGCATATCAAGGTACAATTTTCGGTATCCGCCCTAATGTACCCTTCAATTTCATTCATTTTGTCACAGAGCTTCAATTCCTGAATACAATTATCATCCTCGTAGTTCTGAAATCCGTTTTCAGCTCCGTGATTTCGATTTCCATTTTTAATTTCACTCCAACTATAACTGCCAAATTCATTCCAGTTTTCATCTTCATCTTCACTCCAATTTGCGTCGCCTGCGTCACTCATTTTATCTTCAATTTCAACCCCATTTATCCCTTCAATTTTGCTCCAGTTTTCACCTTCCTCATCGCTCCAGTTTTCTTCGCTTTCTGTCACTAGACCATAGCTGAGACTTGCAGCAGCCACCGCATCTCCCCGCATGGATAAGGAGTGCTCTGGCTGGCCGTCCCTGCCGCCAACAGCCTCTACACCGTGCAAGTTCTGCTGGCATTGCGTGAATGCTTGCTGCATTATTCTGCTTGCGGTGACCGATGTCAGAGACCGCTTGTGAGACCGCTTCCTCGGCGAGTTGATCTTGTAGCTCGGAGGCTTCTTCAGTTGCCCCGACCTACTCCTGTTTTTTGTTGGGCTTAGTCTCTGCGCCTTGGAGCTTCGTCTCGTCGTGAAGAAGTCAGGTGCTAACAAACTGAGATCACTGAAAATATCTGAAATACAAGAGGATTGGTTACCAATAAAAGTAGAAGTCTAATTGCTTCGACTTTGAGAACGGCAAAGCTCAGAGTCTCTAGTGCATGCAGCTTCTGTGACGATATTTCATGCTCCCTCTGACGTCACACGTAAATATATAAAATAATCATTGGTGAAGTCTACAATTGAAAGTTACAAATATGATCGTGAGTTGTATTCGGTAATACATGTGCAATTTATACACACATCCGTAGGATCATATGGCAAACAGGACTCCAGGCTTTCATGTAAAATAATACATGCTCCTATTTTTTTACGTAGGAAACCTTAGTTTTGAATCGTTGTGGCAGGAATGCTTAAGGTAAGATTTGGTCAAACCTTGAGCTTTGGGCTGATGACACTGGAGCTCATGCGTGTCTGTCGTGTCTACTCTGATCACCCAAATTTTGTTCCTGTGATCGTAGTCGTCATTTTCTTTGTGCACTTTCCAGAGTCCTTCCAACTCCAGGACACATTGGTCCACTGTGTTGAAATTCTCCAGGTAGAATGTGAGATAAGTGCCAGTCTGTGGAGACAGCAAAATATTGTAAGCGATGAAATTCATTGTTAGTTTATATGTTAACCCATTTAAAGTAGAGGTGAGTTAGCGGCTCTGAAAAATGTTGTGTGTTACTAAAACTCGTAACATAAGAAGTCATCTCGAAAAGTGAAACAAGAAGAATCGTTTAATCGTTTATCGTTTAGAATTTAAATCGTTTATGGATGACATAGCTTTCGGAGGTTTTCACAGTGTAGTCGTTTGTGACTTTTTCCTGGCAAATGTGTGCCGTTGTTTGCTGCCAGAGAGAAATCCCCTACGACTGCACCAGTGCGTTCACTAACTATTTCTGTTTGTAGAGCTACGTTAAGTTTTGTCATATTCTTGAAGCAGTTCGTATGAATTTCAGAACTCATAACTTGCATAGTTTATTTGAACGAGCTAAACTGCTTCAAGTTTTTTCATCGTGATCGATTCGCTATTATGAATTGACCCATAAAAATGGTCTTACGATAATATTTTTTGTACGGGGAAATCACGAACACTTTAATTATCGATGATTAACACTATGATCTGATCATCGTGTCATTTTTGTTGTTAGCCTGTCAAACCTATGAGTCGATGTAAGCACACAAAGCTCGCTCTCGTTATTTGTTTCAGTTAAAATAATGCAGTGTGAGTTGCATGGAGGCTGGCGCACGTGTACAACCACCTGTCTCTTATAACTGATAACGAGCTTCACTTGATCTCAGTCGTGGATGCTAAACTATTCCAGTAATATCGATCTGAATATTAACTGTTACCTTGCACTAATAACGTCTGGGGAGTTTCAGTCAAGCGTTGATTACTTTACTTTCATACTGCGTGTAGACAGCGACATACATCAACGTGTATGAGACTTAGGTAGCAATTCGAGAATGGACCAAACCGCTCGTTCCTGTTGCCATGTTCTATTCAACAAAGGCAACAGGGTTTGGAGAATCGTCTACGCTCAACCTTTGAGTATAAATGGATAAAATAATCATTCTCATGGCCCAATTATTCCTTGGCGCGGAAGAAAATATCCCATCAGACGGTTGAGGATGTGTCAGTGCATCTCATGCTCGCATGGTATAGCATTTTATGTGAATAGAATCTACCAAGTTTTAGATGGAAGATTTCGTGTCTCGAACCAAGATTTGAGGGTTTCTTTGTTTCTAATAAAATTTCTTATTGTAGGAAATAATTTCAATTATTTGATCTTTTTATGGAAAAAACAGCAGACGAAATTAACATTACTAGGAGTTAGATAGTCTAAGAATCAATAGCATAGACTTAAGTATGATTATCGCGTAGACAGTTGTATTGCATGGACTACCTATGTAACTGCTGATGCCGGATTACCTGTGTATACATGCAATGCAATACATAATTGTTCCTGTAGTTCATTAGGACTTAGCAGCATACCTGTATAGCTATGACTGCCTGGGTACCTGTATAGCTATGACTGCCTGGGTACCTGTATAGCTATGACTGACTGGGTACCTGTACAGAAGTGGTCACCATGGCTGGACATGACACTGGGTGTATGTGGCTTGTATGGCCTTTAATGCGGTTCACTTTAGGACGGTCGAGCTTCACACTGCAGCCAGGCTGCCAGACTACCTGTCGAGCCAAAGCTTGTTAAATTTCACAGTATGCCAGTTACATGCTTTTGATAATACCTTTTATCATTAGTATTTCTTCAGTTCTTTGCCATCAATTACTTTAGTAAAGAAAAAAACACAACATGTAGTAGCGGAGCTCTACTAAAAGTAAATTTTACAGATGTTAATATTGTGAGGCTCACTTGCGAGGTTGTGGATCTGTTCGAAGTTATGATCTTGAACGTAATAAAGGAGGCTTTCATTCTGCTATGTGATTTATAGCTATTTAAAACTGCTTTCATTTTAATCAGAGCGTCATACTTCCATTATTGGTCTGTTTCAGGTGTCAATCTCCTTCAAAAAATAAGTATGAATAGAATTAGTAGCATACGATGTGCTTATTTTGAGAACTGGCATTAAAGCACAAACATGAATTCTTGAAGCCTTCGCTTCTTCAATGAAGCCTTCGCTTTGATTGTGCTTCAATGCAGTATGAGAACTCAGCGCTTAATGTATGTAATATCTTGTATTCTTGAACTTAACAGCTCCAATTAGAAGATGCTTGCAAATAGCGTCTGTCCTTTGTTGTAAAACTTTAGAATTTGAGTTGCTCGGATAAATGTTTAGTAACTCTTGTCGCACAAGCAGCAATGCTTGTAACACGAGTCTGTTTATGCTTAGTTCGAGGTATGCTTCGTTGTCCTTTTTTCCCCTCGTATTTTCTTTCACATTGTTGCCATTGCTTTGTGGAGGCAGCTTTCTGCCGACAATTTTAATTTTCAATGCATGTATCAGAAGTCTGCTATGGCTTGAGTTTTGTACGTATACTATTTAATATTTTCGAGACATTAACTACTGTCGTTGAAAAACTATGATAGTTAGATACTACATAAGCTTATCAATAAATAATTACTTCAAAAAAATATTGTTAACTTTTTTCTTATCGTGAACTGTAGAGTTATATTGATATGACGTACGGTTATCTCAATTTCATTTACTTGAGTGAAAGTAATGAATATAAATGAGGTGGACGAGATAATTGTGGGCCTGAGATTGGCTTATGCATGTTCTCTTATTGATTCATAATATTCCACTTCTTGAATTATTCAAAAGGTAAATTAATTTTTGAAAATAAACGAGCGAAAATTCATGTTATGGATAAAATATCACAATGGTCACAGTTTTTCAGAAGAATTGAAATGATATTGCAGCAACGAAACAAAATTCAGTAGGTGATGGAAATAAGAAAAGCGTATTAATTTCCTTCATATTTCATTAAAACCGTCATGTTTCCGAGGCTCAAATTATTCATATATTAAAACTCATAATCCTAACCATGTTCAATAAAGGCTGATAGAGTTAACGATCCACAAGTTTCCTTAATAGTAACTATTATCGGTAAGTGGACAACGAATTGGTTAGTGTAGAACACATGAACTTGATAATCGTCGCGAGTATTCAGCGTTGATGAAGTTCACTGAGAATTTACCTGCGGGTGCCTGCTGTCGTAGAGGTAGCCAAGTGCCCAGCTGAGAGCAGTGAAGCCTGCAGTCATCTTCATGTGTTGTCCGTTAAGCCAAATAATTCTCTGGCTCACTGGTGACACTTCATAATACTCCATTGTTGCTTCAGCCTTCTCTTCTGCTGCCAGCATCAATGTGGCGAACGTATTGAAGATAAAATGCTGCACGTCGTTATGGTTAGACCCTTATTTCGAGGCTGATTTCCTCTTTTTTAGGGTGATGACCAGCTAAGTTTTCAAGGCCAGTTGACGTCACAGAAGAGCCATCCGTTTTCTCATTGTGGTTCACAGCTGAGCCATTTTATTTCATGGCAATTGTGGCTTCTTGTTGTACCAGTTTCGCTTACTTATTCTGCGCCTGCTCTAAAAGAGACTATTCATAAGAAACATTGATTATTTGAGTATTGGCATCTGTGAGCTAAAAGAATAGCTCACGTGATTGCTCACATCGACTAAACTCTATAGAACACAAGTAACAAATACCGATACCTGGTGCTTCTCTTATCTGTGTTCTTTACATAATAATGCTGCTCTTTTTATTCTTGTGCAGATCTTTGACGACAATTGTAAGAAGAGACTAGCTTTGGCGTATGATACAGAATTTTATCATAAATCAAAGGATGTGTAACACATCATTATTTACTAGCGTTCTTCATAGAAGAAATGGAGCTTCTCCAGTGTTTTGAGTACTACTGAGCGCACGCCTAGCTCTCTCTTGACCTGAATTACTATCAAATGCTCACTTTAAATAAAACTAAAAAGACCCAAAAAATACCCTGAGTGATTTCTTGAATGCTACTTTTGATTATTTAAATTGAATAATATACGCACGTTAAAGAGGAAATGCATTGCACAAGTTCCTATCAAATTAGTTTTTCAACAACAAAACTATAGAGACAAAGGCAACTTCAGAAAAAATCGGAATCGATAACTTTCATCCTATAAATAATAGGAGATTCTCCTTTCACGTTTTGATGTCTCTGTTTGAACTGTAAACCTGGGAGTGCATTGTTATCTAAGCTTCCAACACATCAATAAATAATATGTGCATATGTTACGTTAAATCATATAAATACACAAAATTAAAAAAAATTCCCCCGAAAGTAAGTGGGTTGGGTTGCAGAAAAATCGGGTTGGTTGAAAAAACCGTTTCTAACCCTGCAGTTGAATAAAGATATAGACATAATTCAATCATGCCAAATGTTTGCTGATTTGCTTATCTTGTGAAAACTATGACCCAATTAAATAATTATTACGTTATTCTGTAGTTGATGAGGATGAATATAACCTGCATCAAACGGGTTCTAATTTTGATCAGCTGGGTAGGATATGTAACGTCAGGCTTGTGTAATGTCTGCTGCAAAAGTGTACTGTAGAATCATTGAAAACAATGCTATGCAAGGAATTATGTTGTACTTTGCAGTTACGTATGAACAGGAACTGTTGTTGCAGTGCGCTGCAACAGGTGACCATGCAGTGAAGCGTATGAGCTCATACTGCAGTTCTGTGATGTCAGCGAAGGTCAACATCTGTGGCTAATGTGTGGTTAAGATTTATAACCACAGTGTAATGCTAGGTCTCTTGCTATAGTAAAATAATAATAGTTGTTATGGTACAATGTAAGGTCTGTCTCTCCAGTGGAGCTCAGGACTTGTCACTTAAGTGTCACTGTAATGTAATACATGACCTGCCTGGGCAGAGTAGTGCCTGCCACCATAGTGTTGAGTTCAACAAAAATCATGCTAGCACAAGTATAACAATTTCTTTTCATTTATTTAGCACGAGTACTTGGCTCACTGTCTGCTTCTAGAAAATGAATAGCACACGTTTTCTTTCCTAGGAATTGTAAGCTTTGTTCCGTGCCTTTCATATATCTTCTCTCACTACTAACGATTATTCGGGTCTCACTTGTGCGAATGAGGACTGGCGTACTTTCTATATGTTGATCACAGTGTCACATCGCCACAAGTGTCTCGCTGGACAACGGGTTCTAACTTCCCACTGCCGTGATCCTGTCACTGTTGTTCCTCTGCCACATTAATTGTGATAAGCCGAGCGCCGCACCTAGCACACTTGTGCCCCGTGTTACTGCATCACATTACGGCATCACTCGTATTACGCGCAATTCACTGCAACACTTAATAATGCTGCCTCACTACGGAGTGCCTTGTCTCATTGATTCCGCGTTAGACGGCAACATTTTCGTTATCTTATCACAAGTGTGTGCTCATGTGATTTTCGTTGTAGGCTGTGACAATGTTTCAATTACTTTTTACAATAAGTAATTTTATTTAAGTAATAGCTTTAATTATCTTGTTATTGTCGTTATGCACTGTTACATACAGTGTAACATTGAATAATTATCTGTATCGGTAATATGTACTTGCACTTGAAAACTGGTTTGTGTGTGTGTGTGTCCTCACTGGAACAGCAAGAACACGTATCTATCACTTGCAGCAGTTGTGTGGTGACTGAGCGTAGCTGCGAGTTCTCTACCGGCCCGAGACATAATATTGGCTGAACGAGGCGGAGTCTCTATTGTGTCATGTACATTAGTGGCTACCCGAGCGTGGTACAGCACTGTTCATCCAAATTAAACTGGTCCTATTTTAGTCTAAAATTTTGAAGGTATTCAACAACTACATGCGCTGGATAACAGTGTTTTCTTTACCTGTCTGAATGATGAGACACATTTGCATCACACGAGTACGTTTGCAAAAAAAAATCCCAAAGCTGTTACCTAATCGCTCTCTGCCACTCCTGCTCTTCAAACTTTTTTTGCTTAATTGGTTTGTGCTTCAATCTTGAGAAACAAGTTTACGAAATTTTTTTTTAACATGATTTGTTGTTGATTTATAGAAGTGACGCAAATTCACGTACGATTTTCCGAGCATGACATTTTTCTTCAAATTGTGCAGTGATGTAAAACGTAATCAAGCTTGTCGTTCAGACACACCCATTTTCCCTGTGACCAGCATTACAGCAATGGACGTCTGGCGTGAGAAGTACAGCATCAGTGGCAGGGGAAGGGAAGGTAGTCACCAGCACCTGTGTGACGGCGGTGTCACCAGCACCTGTGTGACGGCGGTGTCACCAGCACCTGTGTGACGGCGGTGTCACCAGCACCTGTGTGACGGCGGTGTCACCAGCACCTGTGTGACGGCGGTGTCACCAGCACCTGTGTGACGGCGGTGTCACCAGCACCTCTGATGCAACCTTGATCATCCTGTCGTGTGTGCGTGTGTGTGTGCGTGCGCTCGTGCACAGTCTGCCCAATTCACTTGTTTTCACTGCCATGTTGGCTGAGCAAATTGGCGTGCAGGTTGCCCTGGCTTGTGTACTTTGTAGTGTACGCACCGCCACCTCATTCTATCATCAGCGCTAAACACTCGAGCTGCCTCTATTATTTGCGAATGCCAATGCTTGTTAAATGAATTTAAAATAAAGTTGCCCTGTTGTTTTAAAATTGACTTCAGACTTTTTTAAAGTAACGATACAATAACACAGAGTGCATCGCTACGGTATGAAAAACCCGGGATTTAATAGAGAATTTCGATTTTGCCTGAATGCGTTTGAAATTTTGTCTGTCCCAAAGTGAACGTCAAGTGAATGTTGGAGAGGGTCAGGAGTTCTTCCGTTTCTTTCTCATCATAGAGGTTATGACGAGCGTGTGTGGAATGTGTTAAGAATTCAGTTTGTCATTTACTGCCGCTTCTTTCTGTACGTAGATTGTATGCAAAGGCTAGTGTTCGTTGTGCTTAACATTCCTGCGTGCATTTGTGGTGTCGGCTAATTGCCTGCTATTTGTATGTAGAATTCATGTGCCCTGACAGTGTTTATTGGACCTGTTTCGCTTTAAATTTCACTAACTTTTTGAGCTATTCTGACGTTTTGTTTGTCTCTTACTCTTAACCAGCTCCTTAAGCAGTTATACGTTTACTAATGCTTCAGTATAAAATGAAGGAAAAAGGCAAAGCAAATCGTACAGCAAAGAGGAAGATCCCTCGTATTTCTACCATGCCTCTCGCTACACCATCCTCATACTGATGTAGTTGAGTGTGAAGCTTCAACTGCAGATTTACTTTTACTTTAATTCCAGCTCATTTGTTTTACTTTTACTTTAATTCCAGCTCATTTGTTTTACTTTAGCAAACTTGATGAAAGTGGCGTTACTGTGCCCAGCTGTCTTGCTTAGTCATGTGGCTTGCATTACTCATGGACGGGACGTCGCCATGAGTTGCAGCAATGTTTCTGAAATTGTCTCGTGTTCTGAGCCGTAACATTGTATGTTGTAATACAGAATCGTTCTCAAACTGACACATTCTTAATGACACCCTTTAAAGGAAAAACTAATTTTGTCATTTAGATAGAAGTGTATTTTTCGTATGAAAGTTCTTGTGTAAGGAGATAAAAAAAAGTGTGGCCAGCTTCCACTGTTGATAACGCGCACCTAAGAAGCTGTTAAGGACTGTCAGCATTTGACAGGCGCGGCTGCAGCTGATGGGTGCTGTGGTTGTCTAGGCCCCTGCGCCAAAGCTCTCGCAGGAATTTCCTGTTCTGTTGCCGCTCAACTATTCCTGTTCTGTTTTTATTTTTGCCTGGTAGTTTTGACGGTGACATTTTTTAAAGAATTGGCATTTCGTTTGTTTATGTTATTTTTATCTTCCTGAGTTTATTTCTACCGCCTTGCAACGGGCTCAAGTTAAAGTTAGGCTTTGCAAACACGGAAAATGCTCAGGATTTTTATCCTGTTCTCTCATTGACCGTAGATTTAAATTTATTTGCACATTGTTTAATTATCACCTGGTGTGAGTTACTTCCCGCTCCAGGAGCTGTGAGCAAAGTTTCACTTGAGTCCTTCAGGTCTTTAATAGGAAATTTAACATTCGCTCTTCAGAAGAGGCCAAATAAAGGTTACAAAGTTGTCACTTAGGACAAGAAATAGTCTTGAAAAAGACTGAGAATAGCGTGGTGCAGGTACAGCGTCGCTCTACGGTGATCTAGTGACGCCGGTGTTGTGTACTGCTAGCTCACACACCGCAGCTTCTACTGTGCTCAGTAAAAGCATCCACGGAGGATATCATTTGGGTTATTTATTTTCAATTCTTAAGAGAGGATTTCATTCTTTTGGATAAGAAAAAAAGGGTGCACACCAAAATATTTTTTGCGTTGCTTTAAATCATGGGTTTACTGTAAGCAGTTCTCAACAATGTAACACTTCATTCGTATTCCGAGTATTTGATGCTGAAGCTAAAATTCAACAGAATAGGCCGTGTAACTGACACGGCAAATGTAATCTTTCTTCGATTTGTATTTTATTTGCGGTGTATTTAGTACTCTTATTGTTTTTTTGACTTATTGATGAAAGGAAAGTTTGGTAATACACATTGCTAGGACTGACGTTACACTGGGAGTGTCTGGCAGCGTGCCTGTGCCGTGTGTTCTGCATGTGAGAGGCTGTGTTGGCAAGCTGTTCCCATCGTCTGTCCTGATCAACATGTATGCTTTTATTATCTTTGCCTCTCCATGTGTAACAAATTTTGATTTAGCAAGTTATTTTCAACTTTATATTTGTTAGTTACTTGAAGACAAGAAAGTAATGAGCTGATACATTTTGTTCGTAAAATGTGTGAAGACCACTTCCTTTTTCTGTACCATAAAATGGGTTTGAACTCGAAAGCATAGTGAAGACGGGATTGAATATTAAAATGAACTTTATATTGCACATTTGCTATCTAAAGAAGGTATCTATTTTCATTACTGATGATGAATTTCCTTCCCAGACAAACAAGGTTTGCATGAGTCAAACATAATATCTTCTTAGGGAAAAACCTAGCGTTGTCTCCAAAATATCAAATCCTAAAATATACACTCTGAGGTCTGTAGCGGGCCCGTACTTTGCAAGAACCAGGCTGGAAGAGTTGCTGTATGTCAACTCAATTGTTTATCTCGATGAGGACGTGTAACGCTTGCTAGTGTGTGTATCTTGTATACCTCACGCTGTCTTGTAGCCACTGATGGTTCAGAGCCCAGGTTATTGCAAAAACACAGTCTCCTATTGACCATTTATTCCCGTGGCCACATTATGCTGCGTGTATTCTTCTTGCATCTTTATTTCCGTGCTGAAAATATTGATGCAGTAATTGCGTGTTCTATGAAGTGATGGTGTCAGCTGCGTGTGTGTGACTGATAGGCCTAAGTACCTTATGCTTTGATGCCTCCCACGAGCCTGACGCGTGCTGCTCTTGCTGGGTCTTTGTGACGCGTGCTGCTCTTGCTGGGTCTTTGTGACGCGTGCTGCTCTTGCTGGGTCTTTGTGACGCGTGCTGCTCTTGCTGGGTCTTTGTGACGCGTGCGTTGTGAAAGATTTCTTAGTCACGGTCATTACTTACCTATAAAAGAGAATTATTAATATTAGAGTGTCTGTTAATGCGTGTGTGCATTGTATTTGCTCAGCTATGTGTGTAGCAAGTGAAACTAATTATTTGTTTGACATACCAGCTACTTCACATTTATGAAGCGATTCAAAAATTATAAAATATCTACCTACCTCGATGGTTACAGTTGATGAGTTCAGAGTCACTTTGAGCCGTTATTGCACCTGCAATAGTTAGGCTAATTATGTCTTTTTAGGGTTATTTGCTCTTAATTAATTCACACATGTTTTTCTATCATGAGATGTGAAATCAAGACACAATCCTGCGGAAAACCCTTTCAGCAATCACTTTATTTTCACTTGAATGACAACTAGAAGTATTAATAAACAAAAACTTATTTTATTGAAAGTAAATGCGAACTAGTGCACAATTTCGAATTTCCTTTTTCTATCCATTTTCCATTGCAGTTTCTACAAGATGCTGAGTGTGGCGTGTTATTTTATCCTGTTTGCTTTCGTTTTTTATATTGATTTTGTGACCGTGAAGGTTGCTGCTGAAGTGTATACTTTACTAGCACTCTTGTTTTTGCAGCTGTTCTCTCTACGATACAGGGTGTCTCAAAAAAATGTACTCGCACTTTGAATGACGAGAAACCCTTTATATATGAACATAGAGTAAAATGGAACATCTTCGAATACAGAAGACAAATGTTATTGAAGAATCATGTTCGCAAATGCTCAAAACAAAAAAGGCCTGCAACACAAAAAATGCAGCATGTTAGTGACAGTTAAAGTGTGAGTACAGTTTTTTGAGACACCCTGTAGTGATCATCACACTCGCTGAAATTCGATGATAGTGGTCTAATTATTTAGTAGACGATGTTCAGTGAATATTCTTATCAGCGTGAATGAGTGAATTCTCACCTAAAGCTCTTGCATACATAATTTTATGCCCGATAGCGGATTCTGTATTTGACTTTACTACAATTTATGGGTTGGTATTTATTGTTTAAACGAGGCATTCGATTTGACGGTAGTGGTGTACCTCCTTTCGTGGCCTCCCCTGGCTTGAGAAGTGCCTCTAGGACAGTGGCATGCGCTGCTGTTGCTGTGGACAGGTTCTGCTATCTCCAGGCACACCACAGATACGCGCCTTATCTCTGAAACTTCTTGTGCGTGCCGGTGCATTGGTTACCTTGATGCTGGTTGTGGCGTGTTTTGTAGCCGGTCATGCCCACATCACGTTCTGGCTAATCTGCCTGCCATGGACATGCACGCATTTGCGACAGGTGTGCTGGATGCAACTCGTGTTCAGGTCACTGCTGTAGTTCAAAACTGTGCACCTGGCATGCTCGATACGTCAATCGGAATTTGTTTGATAAGGTTAATTTGAGACATTTTTGTGCTGAGTTTATCTACTTTGGTTAAAATTCTGTTCGTTTTCGTCGCATCATTCAATGAAATTCACGCTTTCTTCGTGTCAAATTATAGAAACGATTTCTTGCATCATTTGGCATTGCATGCGGGGCAGTGAAATAATTTACTGCATTCTGCCCGTCTGGATTGGCATTTCACGAGTGGGTCAAGCCACCCGCAGTACAGTGCAATGCTGTCTGCTCTTAATTAATATTTCTAATATCAGGTTTACTATTTCCTCAATCGTAGAGGCAACTATTCTATGCTGTGGTAGACATCCATGCCGTCCCAGAGCACCCTAGTGCAGTCCTAGGTATCTTTGTGAGATGTCGCAGGTCTTAGCTCAGTCTTTAAAAAAGTTTTAAAGATTAACATAGGAAAGATTGAAGTCAGAACCGTTGAATTTTTTTATCAATACGCAAATTTACATGCTTCAGAATTAACTTAATTCGTTTTCTTTTGTTTTATACTTTGTTGCCGCGTTCAAATGTATCTCGCAAGCTTTAATGGTAAAATTTGTCGAAGTAAAATTCTACATTACGTTTAAGGAGATGACTAAAGCATCTTAACTAACGCCTTCTTTCTTTCTGTCGATCTCTTAATGCAAACAAGGCACGTGCGAGCGTTCGGTGAAATCGATGGAGTTTTTTGTTGAATTGAGCTGTTGTCTGGGTCACTGAGACGGTCAGGCTCTCACCGTGCGGTGCGAGCGAGCTCATACATGCACAGATCACAAATTAGAGTACTCTCGAGTACAAGATAGAAGTTAGAAGTGGTGAGATTCTCTCTTTCTTGCTACTACCATGCATGCTTGATAGGATCAGGGTTTTGAAGAGGACAGTGGCTTACGTTTTGTGCTCAGAAGATCAATTGAGCTGCACGATAATACCAACAATCTATAGACTTGAGTACTCAGGGTCAAGATAATACTTTGCTGGACCGTGCGTTGGGTTGTCAGCTGTCCCTTTAGAATCGTAATTCTTAATCGTGTAATCTTATTTTAAGAGAGTTACATTTTCAGCGTCATCAATATCTACATCAATGTTACGCAAGCTTGCAGAAGCTGGAATATTTTTGCTTTTCCACGTTTTTCAATCAGAAACAAGCGGACAATCTAGGATAGATTCATTGCTTTGTGAGGTTCTCGCCACACTGTAATACGCACATCTTTCTAATAAAAGAAAAACCTTAATTCATTGAAACGCTAGGCTCGTTTTTGGTCCTGAACATTTCAGTTTCGATGTCCCTCGGTAAACTGAAGCTGTTTTTTTCAATTTGTTGCCTACACAAGTGATTTTTCGATTGAGATGTATTGCGTACGTGCAATATTTTCAGCTCATGACGCATAAACCTCAGATAAATCATTTTTAGATTTTCACAGAACTCGCTGGTTACTGCACCAAGCAACGCCGATTTCTCCATGACCAAACACTTCAAAGAGCGCTTGTCTATCATCATGACTTAATGCGTCCACATTACTACACTATGAACAGGTTTCGTCTTCTTGCTCCCTGCATGGAGGTGCCACTTGCATGAAAAACAACTGTTCTGCCTTCGTCGTATGATGCATTATCTTTTCCCCGTGTCTTCGTTTTTACAGTTTGCATTAATATTAGGGTAGTTATAACTTTTAGACCAAATGGCTGTTCCGTCAGATACACTACAGAATGTCAGCGTATATGTTTCCTCTGAATTGAATGTTTTTGAAACAAATGCAAAGATGGAACATACAATGCAGCTAAATTCAATAAGCAAATTTTTTGGACATTGTATATTTGCATGTCGTTTCTGTTTTACGTGAGAAGTTACCGATTATCGATGACGTTTGTTTTTGCATTTATCACTTACGTATATTGAGTTTCTTGAGGTGGTTTAACTATGAGAATTTTGATGTATTCTGAGATGACGTCTTCTAGTTGATGAAAGTTTGTATGCTCTTGGTACAGTTATACTGAAGGCTCTCTCTTTTTTTCCTCAGAGAGCTGTACACGAGTCGACCAGGCCTGGTGCCAGCAATACTGGACTCGCTGCTGGACCTTAGTCTGAGTGACTCAAACATAGCTGAGGTGCACAGCAATGTCCTGAAGAACCTCCACGCTTCAGAGCCCCAGCACCTGCCCTGCGTTATGAAGTTTCTCCTCAGTTACGCGCAGCAGACCACCGCCTATCAGGTTCACGTTCAGCAATGTGTTTCTGTGTAATTTAACGCGTAATCGATTAAGAAAAAAATACAGTAGATATTAATTCCAAATACTTTTTACATTGGGAACTGGTATAAATTTTATAAAAATTTTAAAGTATAAAAATCCGTTAAGGAATTCCTTCCTCGAAATTAGAGTATCACAAAGAGTACAAAATAGATGGCCTTTCTCTCTGTCTCTGTGGGAGAAAAACTTGAGTCTCGTGTGTGAAACTTTCACTAATTATAGTTGATAAAACAAAGTGTATGTTTTTATATTCATGATTCCTTTCCATGAGCAGGTGGTGAGCGAGATACGCGAGAAGTTGCACCTACCTAAAGAGGACAGTAACGGGGCTGGTCCAAGCAGCAGGAGGACCACACCCAACTCAGAGCACGCTGACATCGCTGTTCTCGTCTGTTCCACAATCAGAATGGCTCTCTTGCTCAAGAAGTATCTCGTCAATGCGTGGCTGAAGGTACGGTCTGTATACCAGCTCCTTATACACGCCTCTCAGGAGAACTGTTAAACGCTCGTCTTCAAGGTTATAAACCGTGAACACCCAATGTTATTGACCCTGAACACCCGATGTTATTGACCCTGAACACCCAATGTTATTGACCCTGAACACCCAATGTTATTGACCGTGAACACCCAATGTTATTGACCGTGAACACCCAATGTTATTGACCGTGAACACCCAATGTTATTGACCGTGAACACCCAATGTTATTGACCGTGAACACCCAGTGTTATTGACCGTGAACACCCAATGTTATTGAGCGTGAACATCCAATGTTATTAACCCTGAACATCCAATGATATTGACCGTGAACATCAAATGTTATTGACCGTGAACATCAAATGTTATTGACCGTGAACATTCAATCTTATGTACCGTGAACATTTAATGTTTTAAACCGTCAACATCCGATGTTATTGACCGTCTACATATCGCACATTGAGTATTGGAGTAATGTAGTACACCGTTAATTGTAGACGAATTGTGCAAATGTTTAACCTGTGATATGTTTGTGTTCGTTAAAGTTGCAGACAGTTTCAATTTCTCCTGATCGGGTTGGTATTTCTATAGAAATTGACCTATTCCAGTATTATACTATAAGTTCAAATATTATTACATAGATAGGAAATGTAATGTAAGACTATACTCATACTGCAACTACTATAAAATATAGAGTCCCATCCCGTATGTTTTTATTATCAGTCGTTGAAATTAAATGGCTTCTGTGACGATATTGTGACCTTAAATGTCCGGACTTCATGTATTGTTACTTGTTGCTGTTTCAGCTACACTCACGTGGACTGACTTAACTCTACTGGGTTTTGTTGATGCACTCGTTTTTTGCATTTTCTGTTGAGGGTGAGTCACTTTTACACAATTTCAATCACTTTTATTCGTGTCTTCTGTTTTTTTTCAGTCTACAATCTAAATGAGCTAGAGCACCATTGTTCACTCTGCGTGTAGCGTTAATTTAGTGCAACGTACGAAAATATAGACCCGTTGTGTGACGACAGGCCATAGACGACGTGGAGTACATCAAAGTAAGGACGGAAGACCTGCTGGTGTTGGTGGTGGTGCATGATGCCGTCCCTGCCCGTCGTCGTGTCGTCCACTCCGTCCTCAGGAACAAGATTAGGACTGGGCTGGTGTACGACGTCCTTCTGCACTCTGCTCTGGCCAACAACTCTGCTGTGAGTCCCGCATGTTTCGTTGTGCTGTGGGGCTTACTTTCTTTGCTGCAGTGGACCTTCCTGTACTCACCCTTACTTTCTTGCTGATCTACGAGGCCCCTGATCATGTTCAACAAAATTCATGAGTGGGAATGAAAGCTTCGTGCCACCTCTAATGGTCTAGCTGCATGTACTGGAAAGTCGAGGCATCTACTAGGTCTCAACTGATACCCTCAACTTAACTGCAATGGTGGTTTTTTGCTCTGGAGTGCACCTCTCTATTTAGGGCCTTTTCTTTCTTTCTTTTAGTATTTCTAAACATTGATTTACATGATGCAAATTTGGCGATAAATCAGGGAGGAACAACACGTTCTTATTTCTAGTACGTTTGCATTCGTAACCGGAACGTCCGACATGCGTTGGCTTTATGTTCGGTTTCATTTATGTGTTTTTTTGGCCAAACTGCAGTCCTGCGTCGCACGGCGCCAGCCACGTCTTCTTGCGTAGGTCTTGAATAGGCGTCTCTGAATATTTTTATTGATCTGTTTCAACCTCTGCGAGGAATCGTATTCCAAAATTTATTGTACAATAGAAAAAATTCGTATACATTACTAGCTGTATGACTGTATCTGTACTACCATTATATCATAGCATTCCATGGGCTAATTTTTCACCTGGTTTCAGGTGAAGCGAGAGTATTTCGAGAGTCTGAAGAAGCTGGCAGGTGTGATGGTCAGGTCCCCTGAGCCTGCGGTCGCTCAGTTCGGCGTCGCCATCTACAGGTGCGTGGTCCTGCTCACACACGGGTCCTCATCTCAGATTAAGGGCCTAGTCTTTGGAAAAGTACAAATGCCTGTAAAAAATCTTGCATGAACTGCTCTAGGAGTTTTGGGATGGTCTCCTAAGCAGTGCAGTTTTTAACTGTACGTTAAATTAAGCCTGGGCTACTAAAATGAAGTTGAGGGACTAGGAAGTACTCATGTGTCACAAGTCTTTTTTCGAAAATTACTTCATTGCGGTTGCTGCAAAATTTGAAAGGTCTCGATAAAGTGTTTTGGTTTTTCACTGTATGGCAGTTTTAGTTGTATCAATCGTAGCTAAAAGTGGTAGGGACTCTCACTTCAACAATAGAAAATAAATAATCCGAAGTCCATGGTCAAATTTTTCCATCGAAGAGCGGTTCACGCTTTCAAAGCACTTAGTGGTTTTCCTCCATGTTTTATTCAATTCCCTCGAGCATGTTTTCATTTTCAATGTTAGAATTGAGTGCGTGGTGCGGCTGACAGTTGGTCGTGTTAAGCAGGACTTTGTTTGAGACGAGCCAGGGAAGCGCCTCACTACAGCAGGAGGTGGTGGTTGCGCTGCTGGCACACATGGGGGACGACCGCCATGTGCGCCTCAGCAGCCTGACGCTCCTCGCATCTCTGGCACACCGGCACACGGCACACATGGCACGTTTTGCCATCTACTTGAAGGTACTTTGTCGTAGCCCGCAATGCTGTTACTTTGGCCAGTTTTTAATTTTAAATTCACCCGTGTTTATTACGATATGTTTGCATCGTAAATGATGTAAATGTATAATCAATTTACGTGTAAATGTATAGCGCGTATATAGTACTGTTTTTGATGCATTTATTTTATATATTGATATCAAGTAAAGCGAGTAAATGATTTGAAACTGGTTGTTTTTCATTATGGCTATTCGTTAGTCATGTTTTTCTTGAAGGAAAACAACAAGAGATGCCTCTTAATATGAAGAAATTAAGTGTTTCCCCGAAAAATTTAAAAAGAAACATCCTAGACTTGTGAATAGTGATGACCCTATTTTACTGCACAACGACGCACGGCCGCGCTCTTCATCATCTGTCTTTCATCTTTTTTGTATTTCTTTATTGCACCACAAATTGCGAAGAAGTGTTGAAAGGTTACAAAAATGGTTTCCTAGAAGCACACCATATTCGGTAGTAGGGATCATTCACACGGCAACGAACGACTGCAGCTGTGCACTGGTGTTTGCACTCCTTTGCCGACCGTCCTCCTACACACTGGGGAGCGCACAGGTGTCAGATCTAACTACGTACGCCTATGTTACTCGGAAGAGCACCTTGGAAGCCCATGTCCTGCCCGTTGTGCTGGAACACTCGTGAATGATTAAGTCGTTCAGGAGATACACATCTCCAATATTCGCTGTACTCTCTCTTATATACCATTATTTATATAGACTTAGAATAGAATAGAATAGAATAGAATGAGGCTATAGGAACGAACCTTCTGGCCCATTCTTGGGTCGGATAATTACTTCGATAATTATTCGGTTGTTTTACCCAAGTCCCATGCCGTATTTCTTGCCGCGTCAACCATGTCGGCAGCGGGATTCGAACCCGGGTCTTCCCGCTCGCAAGCAGGTTCGCTCACCAGTCGACCAAGCTGGTGATACCAGTCGACCAAGCTGGTGGTGACTTTACTTATATAGGTTATGAGCCTCATCTAAAATTTTGTGTATACATCTCAAATGTTGCAACTATGTAATAGATCATCAGACACGATGTATCTCACCTACAGGGTTCTCTGGAGCAGCTGGAGCGCCTGAGCCTACAAGAGAGCAGGTGTCTCCTGGACGCAGTGTGCGCTGTGGCTGCGAGTGACAACACAACTGCCCTGCACTCAGAGCTTGCCATACACACGCGCAAGATGCTCAACAGTACTGACATCAGGTGAGCTGCGTTTGACATGCTCACACCAATTCCTTCGTTCTGTGTTGGTAGCTGCGATATACTGGTGCATGGGTACTATATCCCCTTCTCTGCGATGTCTTCCTCCACCGTTCTTGACTTGCACATCACCCGAATTTTAGGGTTGATCTTTAATTTTAATGTTGCTTAGGTGTTATGTTTACGCCACACGCAGTATTTCGATCGCGTTCTTAAGTCTTCTATGAGCTTCATAGTCAAGGGTGTAAGTACTCAACTTGATGCAGTTCTTATTACAGACTTAGTAAATGATAATTTCACATTAGTTTAATAATTCACAAGAAATACGACCTCTGAAATGTTATTAAATTAAGATGCACTGTCGATTAAGTGCTCCCATTTCATTTCTGATGTTTTTTTCTGCTTGTGAATTTACAAATTAAACTTCAAAACGTGAAGTAACAATTTCCTATAAACTGAATTTAAATTGTAGCATTTAAAATATGTTAGAAGTTGGTCCAAAATTGATATCTGCTACAGTCAATGTCAGAGAAGAATAAGGGCGTACGATTAATCAGTTTCACTATCAACGATGATGATAAATGGTTGTACGTATTGAAATTGCAAGTATTCGAGATAATGAACGTTGAACAACAATAATAAAGAAACTTTACCTTGGTTTCAGTACACACATTTTCTCTAAAAATGCACTGCCGTGTGCGTGTACAGAAAGTACATGAATAGTACCCCTCTCCATCACCGGGGCTCCGTTCTCTACCCAATAGCGATAAGTGAAAATCTGCGAAATTTAAATATCCTATTTAAATACACCCTAGGCATACTTATATAGCTTTTATGATTCTTTTAATGGCATTTTAAGGTCTTTAAACACACTTTTCAAACAATAGAAACACAAAAATATCAAAACAGGGCAGAAGAAATGGAAAAGCTGTCAGAAAAGCCTCCTGACGAAGATGGATTGTCGTTGTCTGACAGTTTGGCTTCGGCAGCGCCTTCTCAGAATCTCCTTGATCGGCAAAAGTGTCGTACAACTTCTTTTTCTTAGTCCTAATAGTGTGACCATCCAAATTGATGGCTTTGTTTCGGCAATTCTGGATCCAAAGGGCCAAATGCAAGGTAGTTTGCAGGTCTATTTTTTATTTCTTTTTCTCGAATAAGAATATGAAACAGAATTACGGCATGTATGAAGTGCGTTCTGCTGAGCAGGTATAAGCGTCTGGGGGTTTTGAGTGCAGTTCTCACTCTAAAAAATTCGTTCGAGTCCTCAGCCACTGAGGAGTGTGGTGAGGGCTCTGAGTGTGGAGGAGGTGGAGAAGACATGCTGGACATGGTGCAGGTGTGCACTGCGTCATGTCCTCCAGCCTCAGCGCTCTTCATGGACGAACTCTCCTCCACCATCTTGAGGGACGGCATCAACCTCAAGCTTGAGGTGAGAGACGTTGCGGTGCTGACGGACCTCTGCGGGACTAACGGACCTCTGTGGGACTAACGGACCTCTGTTAAGCTATTTGGCCGATGATGGGGCTCTGAGATCCTTCTTATTACACCTTCAATTGATAATTGTCACTAACCGTCAGACCACATAATGTTTCTTGCATGCGGTAGACCTGCATTTTGCATGAGCACTAAGCATTACTGACCGCCAGTGTTCAATCACAAAGGTTAAGTCGTCGAATTTTAACTTGACTGTGTGTACTTGTGTTTCATTGTTTTTTTTTCAAATTTGTGTACCTTTGCTCATATATTTATTTTTGTTGATGTTGCAAAGTAAACCTCTATTTTCGTTTCATAATATTCTATTGATGTCTTCAACTGTGTTTGAATACTTGATGTATTCCAGCGCTGGCTTAGCGGCAAACTGGAAGAGAGTTTCGAGAATATGTTCGTTGTGGACCTGGAACCAGCATCGCCTGAGACCGCGACCCCTCTCATGCAGCTGCCGCTACAGCTCGCCTTTGATCTAGAAGGTCAGTACGTTAGATTTTTTGAGCTGAAAACTAGCTGCAAGCATTATGCTTCCATGAGGAAACGAAAACAATCTCAGAATTTTATGCAATCAATACAGGATTTATTCTTGCATTCCTGAAGAATTGTCTATTTATAAAAATATGCATAAGCAGCCTCTTTGGTAAATCGGACTCTCCATTCTCTTGGTTAGCCAATTTTGTAGTAGATACAAATGTGCATGCATCTATTGACTGCACCTCTGAGGGCATCAGTGACCTTTAGAGCTCAGCGAACGTCTGTCTGCTTATTCTTCGTTCCTAGAACATGCAAGTTCGTATAATGAACGCTTTTTGATGCGCTATTATTCTCATTTAATGCTGCGGTATAGACCAAAAACTGATGCTGTTTTGTTCAAACTAATTACTTGGCATACGTTGCATCTAACCTCTCATTGTTGGCCCACTGGAGCAGTGGAGGAGCAGGCTGAGATCGTGCTCAACCTTGCAACGCTGGTGGAGAAGCTGGAGCAGCATCGCCAGCAGCAGAAAAGCAGCAAAGCTTCTCGTGCTGCTACAATTGCTGACACCCAAAATTCTGGAGCTCAAATGCAGTGAGTTCTGTTTTATAAATCGGTACCCTGCGTATCATCAGTGTTAAATTTTTGCCAATTGTTTCTTTCAGAAAATTTGATACTCATTTACACAGAATTTGCCATTGTTTCTTAGTTGCAGGACTTGAGCATTATGGGTATATGTAGTTCTGTTGGAATATTTTAGTGAATTTGAAATTATCTATTTAAATTTTTATGCACTGGAAGTGTGGCAACTGTTTCGTAGTAAGATTTTCTTAGTTGTACTTGTAATATTACTAACAGGATTTTTCTTTCTGTAAATATCTATTTGAATAATAGAGTTCATTATCAGTGCAAAGCAAAACAACTGAACATTCATTCGTCAGTACATATCTCAGAGGCTACACGTATAGTAATTTGCTGCTTATGAGAAGACAAAAGAAATGGCTGTAGAGGTAGCCTTTCCTCGTGTACAGTCGTAACTGAAGCTGTTTGCCCTCGAGCGAGGCAAGAAGGTGAGTCCTGCGAACATACCTCAATGTTTAAGTTAACTAGCACTATTGCAGCACGTGCGCCTAGAGTGCCTGCAGTCCAGTTCTGAAGATTATGTTTAGGTTCAGTTCAACTTACTATGTGAAGAAAGTCTCTTTGCTCTGCTATGAGTTCGAGGAATTGTATCTTGACCCTAGTTTTAACATAGCAGCAATATTTCATTGATTGCTACTGCGTGTAACTCAACTTGAAAATATGTTCCAATGATCAAAAGTTGCACTTCTGATACTGAAAGATATTTCCACTTACCGTCACTAAATGAATTTCAAAATTGGCAAATTGTCATTTGTTAGTATTTATTATCTCAGTAGTGCTGGAGGTGGCACCTCACAAATTTATAGATCGTGCTCATTTTCGAACCTTTTATACCTGTTTTTGTGGAGAAATTTAAATTTCATCATTTCTCTCCGTTATTCTGTGGTCAAAATGCATTATTGTACAATAAATGTGACATTTGAGGCATTATATGTTGTTCTGACTATGCTTTATGTATGGAGATATTTTTTTGACGCCAGATTAAGGAAGTTGCTGTTCATGGTGCAATAAATATAGGTGACACATAAACATCTTCCCTTCCTTGATGTCAAAAGCTGTGTTGCTACTGGCTGTGTGTCAGCAATTCGAGTATGTTGACGCCGAGATGAGGCATGAGGTATCACATCTCATGTGATTCATGATTCGCTAATCCTGTTGCCTTCTAGGACCATCATCCTGACGCTGGCGCCTCACCTCCGTCTGCTGCGCATGCTCACGTGTCACCTCAACAACGGGGACCTGACAGCCATCGACGGCCTGCTGGGCTGTCCTGTCTACTACCCCCACCCTGACGTGCTCACCTCGGAGGGGTTCTCTGGCCTCCCTCCAGACCAGCAGTCGCTCGTGCTCTCGTGCTTGTTCTTCGCCGCCAACTGGTTCAGAGAACTCATCAATGCTTTCGTCACTCAGAAAGCTCCAGAATTGAAGAAAAAAGTAAATTAATGTCTTCCTTTGCATTGTGTGTAAGCTGTTCCCCTTCGTTCCAGAGACTTTTTCTTACAACACTCTGCATTGTGAGAATGTCAACAGAACACGGAGAGTAATATTTCTGGTTTTGTTGCAATATTTAAAATAATGAAAGCCAGTGGTATTCATTCTTCACTTTGTTCATCGTTTCTACTGTCAGTTAAGCATTGAGGAAGTTGAGTTTATTTTTCTGGTATTCATTCGTGTTGCTTGCAGGTGTACGCGCGTCTGCGCAACCTACTGGAAGTAGAGCGTACACTGAGTACGCTGTTGCCGCTGTGCCCTAGCTACCGTCCTCACGTCGTCGCGTCTCACGTCGATCCCGACACAACCCTCACTCTGCCCACCCCTGCTGGCTGCTCTGCTGCTGCAGGTAGTCGCAAGAAGGGCAGAAAGCCGAAGTCCAGGTGAGACTGGCTTTGAGTAAAGCAAAGCAATCCTGATATTACAGATATGAATCTGTTGCAGATCTTGTTTCGTGCCTTGCTCTGGGACTCGGTGCCAAAACCAAGGTGTTTAGCTGAACCACTGCTGGTGTGGCTGTGTGAATGTTCCTCCGGCTTACCTTTGACCACTTTCTCTTATATGGTGGGATGGTTGCTTGGTGTATTATATTATTATTGTATTGTATCACATTAGTAGTAATATTAAATTGTAGTTTGTACTATTTTTCAAGTGTTTGTACATCGCTTCAATGTAAGCAATACTTTTACACGTAAAATATTTTCTTACTTGATTTTATGACCTGTGAGACGGTGCTCTGGCTCAAGAAAGGTCAAGTTATGTAGCATTAGAAGCTGCGTGGATGACCTATGTGACTTGTCTGAAGTCATTTCCTTGATATGAAGTGGCAATGCCCATGTTATTAGTTATTTGATATTCTTCAGTGTGTTGGCAGTTTTCCTTGGTTTCAAGTGTAAGCGATGGTTTTTTTCATGGAAGGCCTCTCTTGCAGCAAGAAAAGTAAACCGGAGACGACTGTGTCAGCGACGCAAGCATCTCAGGCACCCGCCACGCTCGCCCCTTCCCAGCCGTCTACGTCACAACCACCCGCCACACAGCTGCCCCTCACTCAGCCGCCGCAAGAAAAGCTGAAGGTCAGGCTGCACACAGCTGCATTAGCTCAGTTCGCAGGCCGAACAGATGTCAGAGCTATTACCTACTCAAATCATCTCGTTAGCTAAGGAAAAATGAGTGGCGTTGAAATTGCTTGAATCCATAGAAAAATAAGCCGTAACTTAAAAGATTTTTCATTGTTGCTTCTGTTATGTTTTCCATGTTTTTGCGGCATGAACAGGAGACAAAGTGGACAAACGACCGTCTGACTTCATCCTTTAATTATTTTCGTTTTACATATTTCTGGGCACCGTTCACAAAAAATGCCTTCCAAGCATACTGCATTCATGCTTTTAATATATAATAAGGGACGATAGTACCTACTAATCGAATTCACCCAACACCAAACGCAAGTCGCTGCTACTACTACCGTAAAGAAATATTTTCTGCTGATAATTATTAACGTGTTTGTCCTACTGAACTTGTTATTTGTTTCAGAACTGCGATCTCAGCGCATGCACCCCGTTCTTGCGTGAGCTACATCTGGACGTGTTCAGCCTGCTCTTCAGGACCATGTGTCTGGACGTGGACTTGCAGGTGCAGCGTAACAGGACTTGCATCACATGTTCGGCGTTTTGCCGTCTATTTCTCAATGTTCCAGGTGTAGACTGGGTGCACATTGGGATTGTCTTCTCGTAAAGACACTGGAATTGTTTAAAGCTCACCTACCAAACTATTGTTATCCTTTATACAAGGGAATACTCATTGTTTTCCTTTATACAAGGGAATACTCATACGTAGAAGGAAACTTTCATTCGCAAGAACAAACTCTTAGTTCCCCACCTCTACGTTCCCTAAGTCACATTTCTGTGAATTATGTGAGATGACGATTAGATCTGTTACGGATTCTCGTGCAAGTATGTGACACTTGTACATGATTTCATTTACAACTGGCTAATAGTGCAACATTTTTATTTTTATCAACTATTCAGGACGAGGTGGCAATTCGAGGTTATATATTTAATTCAAATCAGCTTATTTGAAACCTTTAATGAGAGTGATTTCATCACAATTTTTCTTCGGTCTAGAGTGCTGGAAATCAGCTGAGTGTCCTGGAGGCTGATTTTCTTCTCACCGACCTGAACCTGAAGCTTGCACACGTTTTCGGGGCTGCTAAAAGGTCCTCTGCCCTCGACAAAAACACGTCTGACAAAGGTAGTTTGTTTAGTGAGTTTTGATATCAATAATGCTCATGCAGGTGGAAATGGTAACTATTTCTAGTAGACTAAAACAGCAGCAATTGTGGCACATGGCAAAACTCAAACTAATATGTAGTCATGAAATATCTAAGAACATTACACTTTCGAAATCTTTAACTTTGCTTAACCATAAAAAATCATCATGAAGGTTTACCAATTTATCTGTAAGGGAATATGACAGACCATGTTGACTTTTACTATATTAGTTGCATTAATTAAAGATGCGGTACAGAATTTTAAGAATTACTCATAGGATTAAGAAAACTAGGAGAGGTGAGGGTCTACTCTACTCGAATTTTTCTTACAATATATTGAAATGGTTAGGGGGATCCGTGTGAAGGTCTTGGAAGATTTAAGAAGGCCTTGTATCGCCTGATTGACTGTCGAGGATGCTGATGCACCTGTAGGCACCATCGAGAAAGCGCCAACATCGAAGACATTGGCGGAAGTGGCGAGATATAGCAGCACTAAATGACCGTCTTCTTTTCTGTCGTCTGTACTACCCTGTTCTACTATAAGTCATGAAGCCCTCAAACTGCTACCACATATTCCCATGAGTGAGTCGCTAGACGCCATAGCAACCCTCGAGGAAACATGGAGGACGTCTCGTCTGCTAAGTAGTGGCTAGGAACCTGAAGCAGACTCCATTATTATTCAGGTCTCACTGTACGTCTTGAAAAAGATCTCTTACCAGAGAGATTTCTGTGTGGTTTCCAGAAAGGACGCGGAACTGTTGGTATGGTGTTCGCTGCTAGACAGCTGCAGGAGGAATGTCATGGGCAAAATGTTGACTTGTACTCTACCTATGTCGACCAGTTAAGGCATTTGACACAGTCAACAGAGATGGCCTTTCGAGAATGATGTTCAAATTTGGATGCTCACAAAAATTCATCGCTATTGTACGCCAACTCCATGATGGCATCCAGGCTAGAGCGGACAATGGTGGAACTTGCCAGCTCTTTCCTGTCTTAAACGCGGTCAAACAAGGTCGTGTTCTTGTCTCCACCATATTCAGCATTGTGTTTTCTGCCATATTGACGGATGGTCTGGAATGGCTACGGCACCGATGGCTCCATCTACAATATTAGGTGGCTTCGAACAAAAAAAATAACATGAATCACTTTCAACGAACTTTTGTTTGCCTATGATTGTACACTCAATGCTGCTTCAGAGGCAGAGGTTTGTATGCCAGACAATCAGCAGGCGATGTAGGTGTAGTTGTATTGCTCTGAAAGACTTACAGTCATTGTTGTGTTCTGTCATTCCAGGAGCGGGATTCTGGCATCTGAGTTTGTTCAGTGCTGAGGAAGTCGCCTCACAGACCCACAGATTCGTGAAGCCCATCTGTGTTCATCTAGACAACATCAGCACTTTATTTTCGGTATCTCTAATTTACCTTTAGTTGTGCTTTATGTATCAGTAATGCATAGTGTAACTGGTACTGGAGTCATGAATAGATATTTTCCTATTTTGATAGTTAAGTGTAATAGCTTACCTTGTTGTCAGCTATAAGTGATAAGTTAAGATGACGAGCTTAATTAATTTTTAATGTGAAATGTTAGTTCAGTTGTGTAAAGAATACGATTATTACCAATCAAAAATAAATATTTTGTTAAATATATTGCAGTGTCACAAAAGCTCTTTCTAATCAATCTTTTTGCTATTAAATTGAATTTTAAATTAATGCACTCGTGTACTGAATCTCATACGTTCAATTGTTCATTTTTTGTATCAAATGACGCTTAACTCAAGTTGTGATGTCGATTTTTGGGGTAAATTTTGAATGTCTTCAATACAGAATTTGAGGACTTTCATCACTTTATTCGAGTTTGCATCATTCGTTCACTCATACTACTGACTTGTTTTCATTAAATACTAGCGCAAGATCCTGTATCTCTTGATCATTCTAGGACAATGACACATCTCATCATTGTGTCCTTGTGTCTGAGAGGATCCATTCATACTTAGGCCAGTCACATGCACCGCTGTAGCACTGATACATTAGGCCAGTCACATGCACCGCTGTAGCACCGATACATTAGGCCATTCACATGCTCCGCTGTAGCACTGACACATTAGGCCAGTCACATGCTCCGCTGTAGCACTGATACATTAGGCCAGTCACA
>VCRD01000093.1:289194-380748 GCA_006783055.1 Trinorchestia longiramus
TCACTTTATTCGAGTTTGCATCATTCGTTCACTCATACTACTGACTTGTTTTCATTAAATACTAGCGCAAGATCCTGTATCTCTTGATCATTCTAGGACAATGACACATCTCATCATTGTGTCCTTGTGTCTGAGAGGATCCATTCATACTTAGGCCAGTCACATGCTCCGCTGTAGCACTGACACATTAGGCCAGTCACATGCACCGCTGTAGCACTGATACATTAGGCCAGTCACATGCACCGCTGTAGCACCGATACATTAGGCCATTCACATGCACCGCTGTAGCACTGACACATTAGGCCAGTCACATGCTCCGCTGTAGCACTGATACATTAGGCCAGTCACATGCACCGCTGTAGCACTGATACATTAGGCCAGTCACATGCACCGCTGTAGCACTGATACATTTACATCATCACGGGATGATGTGTAGAACTTAAGACTAATCTGGCAGTTAAATTCTTTAAAAATTATATCCTGTTCCGTTAATTAGGTTTAATTATTCATTGATTTTTTTTTAAATGAAATAGTATTGAATCTTAATACTAATTAAATAAAATTGAACGCTAAATAGAATGGACTCTAAAGTAAATTCAATTGAAAAGTTATCTATCAAATGAAGTTAATTCGAATTATAATGCCAATTAGTTTTCGTTGGTTATTTTAAATTCGCGAGATTGTTTCGTAGGTTACAGACTAGTCTCAAGTTCTCCTGCACAGTAATAATTAATCCATCATGTTTGAGGTAAATTATAAGAATTTTTGCTTGCTAGTTGTTTTTAGCTGTAGTACCTGGCATCCTTGGTCAATTACTTGTCTGTAGGCTTTGTTGTAAATCTTTCATATATGTTATTATAGTGTAGGTACGCAGCTAAGCTCACTGATCTTCTTCATCTCATATCTGAACTACTATGAAAGCTTTACTGCCTTTTGTATTATTGCTTATTAAAAATGTGAAGTAACTTTAGGCCATCCTATATAAAAATGAGAGTTTACAGTCTTTTATTGGGTCACTACAGGACTAAATAAAAGTATGTCATGCTTTTGGTAAGCGCGGTCCCATGTAATGTTGCTATTATCATTATTCAACAGTTTCTAGTCTAGTGCTTGCTACATTTCGTCGTTTCATATCATGTTCATATCACAAGTTCAATATCATACTTATGCTAGGCGTTATTTAACGTGGATATTGTCGAGTACGACTTTTGACTGCCGTCGTTTACATTTATCGTTCCGTCACTTTGGTGTGAAAGAAATAGGAACGTTTTCCAGAGCCTGATTGCAGACCACGATGGCATCCTGGACTGCTCAGGAGTGCTAAACGAGCGCACGCTTCCCGTGGCACGAGTGCAGAGACAGCTGCTGACGGCGCTGCAGCTGTTGCTGACATGGCCGCAGCTGCACGCGCACTGCAACATCTACACTGGTGGGTACGCAGCTGCAACCTGCTCTACACTGGTGGGTACGCAGCTGCAACCTGCTCTACACTGGTGGGTACGTAGCTGCAACCTGCTCTTTATTCTACACTGGCGGCCTTCCCTGTCCCATGACTAAAATCAGAACTAAAATGCTTTTTACTAGAATTGGCGGACATAAAGATGCTAATCAAAAATTTTCCCTTCGAATAAGCTATCAATTGAACTGAATTTTTTGGGGATGGATTTAACAATTTAAGTTTAGTGTTTTCTTTACCGCTTTTTCAAAAATGGTTACTCATGCTCTATTACTTTCAATTAATATTGGGTGAATAAGGGGCTTTAACTCTACAGTAATGTTGGTTTGTGGAAATGTTTAATATATGTGTACAGTACCTTCATTGTACCCAAATGATTTCATGTGCTCTAAAAAAGTTTGATGGTTCGATCGTTTTTAATGAGCAAATATTAATTAAATTGATTTTCGTGCTATTACCGTGCTGTAACCCAGCATTCACATGAGCATCACTAATTAGAGGTGGTGTGTGCAGCGATGCTGGTGCTGGTGTGCCGTAAGACTTGGCCTCACCACTCCATGGAGGAGGTACAGGCACTCCCTCTACAGCAGCTGGTGTGGGGTGCCTTCTGCTATGCCCGCCGTCAAATTCATGCTCTGCTTGAGGTAGTAGAGCTAACTTCCTCTTAATGAAAGCAGGGGTGCTCATAGATTCATTTCTCATTTTTAGTGGTATTCCCACTACAGGCGTCTTCTGCGCTTCCTATCTTGTAGTATTGATGTTGTGGCTAATACTTCTTCAAAATTAAGCTCCACACAAAGCTTGTATTAGGTTGTCACGCATGAAATGTATTCAAACGGTAGACAATGAATTGTCAGAAGTGTTGGAAAATTTACTTGTTCAATCAATGGATGATTCATGTTCATTTATGACCTTTCTCCAATCTTAAATCGTATATTCCATCTTTAAAAAAAATTCATTTTTTGCTGTTATTTACTATTTAAATGCTTTAATTACCATTTTTCTATTTAACACGTTGCCTCCGATTGCCTGACTGGTGTAAAACTTCACTTTGTACGCGTAGTCACTAGAAGGATCTGAAAAAATTACAGAACCTAACCTACGTGGTACACATACGTACCACTTCGGAGTCAACGTGTTAAGAATGGTATATTGCGTGCAAAAAATTTGAAAGGCTTAAATGAGTGGTAACCAGTAGTTGAGATACCGGGAGAATTGGATGTTGCAAGCCCTCATGATTCGTGTTATAAGCTTTGAAATTTTTGAACTGTAGTTTGATAAGTGTGAAGACGTGTATAGTCGGCACCTAAATTGAATGATCTCTATTCACTAGTCTGGGTTGCTTCTTTTAGAAATTTCCACTCTTAAAATCGACATGATATTGTTATGATTTTATCATATTGTAAAAAAATAATAGGAGTGACAGACTAAAATAACGACAAATTAAGAACGCAACATTTGGGGTATGATGACCTTATAACTGCAGTTTTTACTGAAGTTATTCATTGTTTGTGCTCGTATTTTAATTTAATATAGAGCCTCTCTATTAGCTATTTGTACAATATTGTCAACTGAGTGCTCTGTACTCTAATTATATCCACAATAAACCTGAATATGTGAAGTGACCAATATTTGTTTTAAAAAACTCTGCTACTATTTATTTTAACGCACGAAGTAAGAAGAAATTTCACTCCACATGAACATTTTTGTGTTATGTTTCAATCTTCACCAATAAGACCATGCTGTTTGTAGCAACGGTCATGTACTCATTCAATGAATAGCTTTATGGAGGTACTGTTTGGTTCGTGCAGTTGGGGAGTGCAGTACTGCTGGTGCGACTGTTAGAGTCCATTGTGGGTCTGGCCAAGCTGTTGGGGTACGAGTCCGTGCCTGAAGACAGAGAACAGGAGTCTGAGGAGGCTTCCAGCAGCACACACTTGTCTGATGAAAGTCCTGAGCTCCGTAATCTGTACAGCTATAAACTTGGTGAGCTCAGCTGCTTGAATGACAGCAGCGGTGAGTAATGTATTACCGTGCCTAACATGGTTGTGGTGAGTCCGTGCTGGTGTTCACAGTGCTAGACTGGTACAGAGTTGCAACCAACATGTTGAATTTTCTTGTTTTGATGAGAAGCTTCGCATTATTGATAAATTACTGTATAACTGAACTGGACACAAGTTCTTGAAAATGTAAACATGTTTTTTTGGACCTGTATTTTGCTACTGGTTAGATGTATCATCATTGATTTAATTCAACTTGCAAGGACATGTTCATTATTGGCATAAAAAATTGTAAGATGCGTACCTATAGTAACATTGAAATGTGTTCATTAAATTATCTTTCTTGATTTCAAGTTTACCAAGAAATTAAAAATAAAAGTTAGTAGGAAGATAAATGTTTGCATTCGAATCCAGCCCTATCAGTGCTGCGAAATAAATTTGACAGCCTTTCTTTGAATACTAATACTTGTTAGTAATATTTGCTGCTAATAATTTTTGATGTTGCGAGGGGTCCATTGTTTAATATATGATATTTATCTACTTTTGTAATGAGCAATTGTTAATCTGTATGTCATTATGCCTCCAGGACGATATGAAACTAGATTAATTGAAATTTACTTCTTGATCGGACACATATGAGTCGGGTTGTTTATTTTAGATGCTCTGTGGTCGGGAAACTCAGTAAACCAAGACAAAATACCGTACAAAATTTCTTAGTACTGATGCGTAGCAGTGATGAATCTCGTTCTGTGGCTAAATATGTTTTTGCTTCGTAATTAAATTTGCGTTTGTATGAGTGATAACGACTATTCTTTCTTGATGCCAGGTGAGGTAGTGACGTCCGTGCTGCAGCGGAACTGGACCACTGCTGCTGAGGGTCTTCCAGACAAAGGCACAGTTTACAATCAGCGCATCGCCGTACTCTTGCAGGTGTCTGAGGCTTGCTCGATTTATGCACATACTTTAAATCTCAAGGACAACGACACAGTCTAAGCACAGGCGTTCATATAGGCTCACTTCTGAATGTGTAAGCGTTTCTTAATTCATTTATATTATTCTCGGCAGGTATAATTTTGTAATGTGAAATCTGTTAAGCGGAATGTTGCTATGGTGTGGCTTCTATCAATGTTCTGCTAGCAAGTGTGTGCTCTTATATGCATTTAAACCCCTCAAAAACTCGTAATGAGCTTGGCAGTTACTTTTTTAATTCATTCAGCATTATTTGTTTAATTCTATAGCTTTTAAACAAAACTACAAGTTTCAGTCCTTCATATTTAGTTCTCTCAGAGAAAGTTGAATGCTTATTATTTTTGGTAGTAAATTCTCTATTTGCACATTCAGTGCTGGCTACGCACGAGCACCCGTTCTCTGACTGCGATCCACCACATCTGTACCACTGGCCTGGAAGAATACACCGGCAGCAGCGGTCGCGACCCTGTCTCGGACACATTCCCAACTCTGAACAAGTGAGATTCCAGGTGCTATATTTCATTTGTATTTCATTGTTGTCGCACTCGGTTAGGTTCGTGAAGAATTACTTTTACTTCAAAGTTTTTTTTTTGCTCGTATTCCAGTTAATGGAAAGGAAGTATCTGAAAAACATTCACATTAACATTTACCTTTCTCTCATGAGAAATGATTGTATGAACATAAATCGACTTTATTTGTTGCAGATATTGTAAAAAACAATAAACTAACATCTATAAGTTATCAGTTTCAGAGTGTACACTCGGCGTGGCATTAAGAAATGGTTTCTGCTCATGAATTCAGCAGAGCTCTGAAATGCGAACCCAAGAAGTCTTGAAAACAGAGTTTTGGATTGCAATTTGTACATATTAATAGTCTATCTGAAGGAACATTGTTGGAGTGCTGCGTAATGTTAGATTGGCGCTGAGAACCAGGGATTGCGTCTGTATGGTGATTAATTTCATTTTATAGATGCTGAATGGAACAATTTAAATATTTGTATTTTGGAGTCATTTTACAATCATATAAAGATATAAGCTCGGAACTGAACACATAGTGTATGTTGTCTACAATTTGTTAACGTACTGGCCTAACGGCTTTTCATAGTATTTTAGTTGAGTAACTCAAATTTACGCTTTATTTAATTTTTATTGCTGATGGTGCGCTTAGGGTAGAGACGTTCAGATAGGTTTGATTTTCTTTCATTACTTCAAATAATAATTTAATATTACTTTATGGACAAGCACGTTCCCATTGGAAAATTCGTTTGCGAACTAGATTCAAGTTATAAATTGTAACACAGTTTCTAGAACTTTCAAGTCCAGACTACGTTATAACTTTGAACGCAGACTAACATTGTAAATTGTTTCTTCAATACAACTTCAACTTGATTAGTTGTTTGGCTTCTCGTTGAGAGCAGTCACTCCACCTGTTGTCATGTCGCGATCAGACAGGCCATAAAACCGAATTTCATTAATACATGTACTCGTAGTATACTGTATGTGTTAACTATTACATTCTCGTGCTAATAATTTTTTGACCAAGAGATCGTAGGTCTTGCAGGAGCATTGGTCCTACCTACGCATTGCACGTCAGTTTCACATAACTGGGGGATTCCCAAAGTTTCTCTCTTAATGTTCTTTGTTAAAAGTTTTACTTGTGTCCAGGATGATGTATGTTGTGCATGTCCACTGTGCCGTGCATGTACATAACATTAACTCACTCCTGTGTTCTCAGAGGCACTCTGGGGATTTATGTAAGCTGCCTCTTGAGTAACCTCAGCCCCAGCGTGAAGAAAGCCTTAGCGGCTGCCGAATTGTTTAATTTGTCTGCTGACTTGTCTGAAGAAGAGGTGAGATACATTTACGACGTCCTTGTTTTGTGTTTTTTTGTACAAATTGACTTACGCAGGCTTCTCGACCTTAAATGCCCACCCTCGGGTAGGGTTTTGGGAGCAAGGAATCGGATAGGATGGAATACAAAAAATCAATGTTGTTGCAGCATGTTGAAGGAACAAATGAGTGACGTCTGGTTAACAAAGCCAGCAAGTCAGAAGTGGATAGACTTCTTTCGAGATCTGATGAGCCTTTGGGTAAGATGTCAAGAAAATTCATGAATGAGCGATTATGATAAGGAGTGAAAAATGCTTGTAGGCTACCAATTCATTAACGCAACTTTGATAGGGTATTTTCTCGCACTCAACTCTCTTGAGAAGTGTGGGCTGCAGAGAGGGAGCTGCCTGGTTCTGCTGCATACGTTTCGAGGCTGCTCTTTGAATGTAGGCTAAGATTTATGTTTGGTTATTAGAGCTTTAAAGATGACATGAATAATCTGAATTTATTGTTAACCACTCTACCAACACGATGGATTGTGCAAAGGTTTAACATTTACATGTCTACCACTGTGAAGTTGATCGGTATACCTACGAGGAATAGCAAATTTTTTAACGTAGATCTAAGTTCAACTGGACTTCAGTGTTTCGATATCGTGCTCAAGAAGAAAAATTCTTTTAACGTTGTTTTGAGTTTGTTGAATATTTCATGTATAAAATGATGAGGATTGCTGTACACAGGAGAACAGGCGTTATTTCGATGTCTGGGGCTCTGCTGTGGACGTTTACACGAAACTGTTTCGTGTGGTCAAGCAGCACCACTCCCGTCATCTGTTGTCTGCTTGCCTTAAGGTAATTCCAAGTTTTTTTCATGATGGGGGATTTTTATTTCTGTAGGTTTCACAATCGCAAAATTCTGTTAAGTAGCTCGTAGCACATGTACGATCAATAAAATAAAATATTAGCATATCCTGGCACTTCTCCTACGTCAGGAAGGAAGAGGTATCCTGAAGTAGAAAACAGTGAAACTTGCTTCTAGGCGAGGTGATTTTTTCTGAAAGCAACATCAAAGGAATGTACAGTGTGCGGCAACATAACTTCCTTTTTTAAATACAAATTGCCTTGAAAAAAGGAAGTTATGCTGTCGCACCCTGTACGTATTAACGAACAGGCTTCTCAGTTCTCTGAATGCCGAAGCTTTATCATTAGATGGGGTGCCGGCCTGAGTGCCTGTACAACTGTTGTATGTCTACACAAACTTGAGCTTAACTGGGGGCTTGTATCGAAATCCTGCACCGACTTGACATGCTGAAAAAGATATTCTCTCAACATTGCTGTCAGGGTAGCGACGCCTGAAGAAGTACTCTGCAATTCTTGATGTACCGTGCGTGAATTAAGAGTACAGTGAACTCTCGGTTAATGAGCTACTGAATATACGACTATTTCGGTTAACGAGCCATTTTACGCTTCTATTTATTGTTTTGTTAACGAGAGTGATAGAGACAGCTCTTTGGTCATCAGCTGAACTTCCACGAAAAAAGTTAAAATAAACTGTATTTCACTAGGATCAAGTAATAAATAAACTGTTCTTAAGATATATTTATCATCTATAATATAAATGGTGCTGTACGTAAATTAAAAATCCAGTAAATAAAGAATAGCATCGTCTCTTCGGAATTCCCCGCTAAATCGATGACACCATCGACGACCGCGTGACTGATATTACACAGTCTCGTATATCTTTACTCTCATTCATCTTATCTCTCTGTTATCATCATGAATTCGTTTCTTTACCTACATTTATTTTTAAAATGTTGTAAAAATTTTTAAGTGTTTCGTTTTAAACAAATATTTTAGCTAGAGCGGCGGATTAATTGATTTTACGTTAATTTATGTGATAATGATGTGCTCGAATTGCGAGTATTCTAGTTTGCGAACTGTGCCTCCTAACGAGTTATACTCGTTTACTGATCTTTGACTGTAATGGGCGGCCACTTGTCAACCTTATCTAGGATTATAACTGTTTTCAGCTAACGCACGAAATTTTATTTGAATAAAACGAATATACTATTTAACTGTGATTTCCTCAATTTATAAATGGTCAATACAGTCTTCCGCAGCAAAATTTTTGATCAAGACCGTTCTTTGAGTACGACTTGCGATTTGATCTCTTGTAGTAATCCTACTTATGATTGTTTGTAGTAATCCTACTTATGAGTGTTTGTAGTAATCCTACTAATGATCTGTTGTAGTAGTCCTACGAGTGATTGTTTGTAGTAATCTTACTAATTCCAATGACGGATTCTCGCTCAGTACGCCCGGCCTTTCCTCGAGCTGTTCCTGCATGTGGGCATGTCAGTGATGGACACGTGTCTCAGGAGCCGCAAAGATGAGGTCTGCAAGCTCTTCAAAACTCTCCAGTCCGCCACCAGAATTCTTCAAACTATGTGCACTGAGTCTAAGGTAGCATTCGAATTTCTCTAGAGATTTTTTTTAATAGTTTTACACTTAGTTCACAATACTCGACTAATTTCTTTGATGGCCAGTGTATAAACTTGGCCATAAAGTGGTAACTCACGGTATTAACTTCTTATAAAGGGAAAAATTTATGTGGACATCATTCATGGAATTTAATTTATCAAGTGACAGCATCTTGAAATACAGGATGCGACAATATAACTTCCTTTTTTCATTACTTTTTGACAGGCAAAAACGTAAAAACTTCTGTTGACTATTCAAATGGAGGAGCTCAGAAGCACTGACTGCTGGGGGCTGCTTTAATAACGGTTTTCTTTATTTTGCTTGTATGAGTAAATATTATTATATATAATTTATTAATTTACATTTAAAAATAGCGGCTGAGTTTCAAAAATAGACCGTCGGGGTCTCTAATGACGTCTGTTTTTCTGGCTTATTTGCCCACTCGTCTTTTTTGCGAGTTAGGCGTCCCTTGAATGGTTTACAATAAGGCTAGTGAAATTATTTCTAGAGGCAGTGACTAACTAGACACTGCGTTTACCATGAAATATTTTGTGAAGAACTTCAATTAAGCAAAAAGAACAATATACGCATAAAACTTGAATTTATTTTCAATAAGTTTCTAGGCTAAAGTGTGGTAGAAGTGTTGACGCAATCATGAAACGTTGATTTTTGTTGGTTGAAAATAATGGGCAGCCCTGTAGTGCTAACTTGACTACCTCTGTGTTGTTGAAGGTTAAGAAAGACGTAACTTTGACGTCGCATGTACCTGTAATCCGTCGCTCGCTGGCCACGCTGGTGTTCCGTGTCAAAGCCATGCTCGTCCGCCACAACTGTTCCCAGGCCTTCTGGCTCGGTGTCCTTAAAAACAGGAACTTGGATGGCGATATCATTGCGTCGCAGGTGAGAACGGACTCGATTGGTCTCATAAAGATGTCTTGAATGGTGGCTACTAGATACTCACTTTGAATCATTGGCTTGTCTAACTCACCTTGTATCGGCCTATATATAAATATTCACTTGTATCTACAACTGTCTTTTCGTTGTAAAATTACACAGCCTCTTATTATTGACGTATATTTAGTAAATTTTTTCTTCTGTGATAGTTTTTCACCGCTGGTAATGTCATTTTCTTGACATTTGAATTCCTCTGACATCCATTCCTCTGAAATTTGACATCCTCTGAAGTAATTTTCTACCCCTGCCAGTCGGGGGAAATAGTTGAAGACGCTAAAAAAACAGAGGAGAAGACTCACTCAGCGCCCCCTGATGATGGCGAGGAAGAGACGGAGTCAGGTGAGGGAGTAGAGCTGGAGGACGAACTCTCTGATGTTGAACTGGAGGAAGAAACTTCTGAATACAACAAGAGCCTCAAAGGAATGAAGAGGAAGAAGCCCGTTTGTGAGAGCGATGATGAAATTGATGTTGATAATGACAATGAAGAAACAGCAGAAGAAGAAGAAGAAGATGATGAAGAGGAGTCTGAGACGGTCGATGATGGTACAGACTACAGCGCAAGCTTTTAAGTTGTGAGGTTGTGGTAGTGTCTGTGAAGCGTGCCTTATTCCTACTCTGTGATAGCTTTCCATCATTTTTTGTGCATCAAATTGAAAATTAATTTGTGGCAGGCTGTTTTTATTGGCTATTTATGTTAAGAAAGAGTGTCGGTTTGTTTATATGGCTTACCATCAAGCAGTTGAGATCGTAATTTTATTGGAGGTTTTCAATTGATTTTTATTATTTGTACAAAAACAATATGGTAAAATTGATTAGTTAGGCCAAATAAATGATTTAAAAGAAGCTAGCTTTTCTTTACATCTTTGTCAGGCATTTGTAATTTCCTGCAATGGTATTCCTTTAAAACCACCCATGGTGTGGTGGTTCTAACACCGTTTGCGATGTTATTAGGTTGTTTGAAAGTTATTGTATGATGCACTGTATGTATCAACGGACTTTGATTTTATCGTTACTTGCATTATTCTATATAATAGAACAAAGTTCATGGTTGGCTGGAGAGATCTATTCATTTAGTTTATTTTTTAGTCTGAGAACAAGTTTAACAAATTGGCCTCTTAACAGAGAACGTTTAGAAGTACACGCTCTAAGAATGGATTCTTTAAAATATCGTCAAACCCAGTTTTCATGCTACTGTATCGTCACCCATGTCTGGATTATTTACACTTATAATATCTAGAAATGTACTTTTTTGTTGTCTAGCAATGTTCCCACCAAAGTCACTTGTCGTAAGATGTTAGCGTTAAGAATTAAAAAAAATCTATTCTCTATTTCATGTGAATTTGTTCGATTATTTCAAACCTGGAACCTGGCAGCACAAGTCGGGTTGCTTTCACCCCTCGACTACATGGGAAGAAAGTATTAATTGCTATTCAAGTAAAATGCCACTCAAATTTTTTATTCAGGGGAATTGTATTATTAAATCTTCATCCGATTAGTACCATACAGTGTAGGACTCTAGATTTGTTACTTCTACTGCCCAAAATAATTTTGCGATGTTCTAACACTTCTCTTTATAGCCTGTAGAAGTATACGTCTTTAGTTTTTGTTTATAAGTTATCAACCGACATTTAAAAAATTTATATTAGTAATGTTTTGTATAAGAAATATGGTTATTAAACATAGAATTGAATTTTTGAAAATCGTTATTGGTAAGAAAGAAATTTTACCTGGGTACTTCGTAAGAGACATCCGTGGAGGTACTATAATGGAGTGAAGTTGCATTGAATCGTTATGTTAGAGAGGGTCCAAGACTCTAAGTCTTTCAATAATAAACGCTGTAGATTATAAATATTATAAGAGAATTTTTTGCTTTTATGTATATATTATTTTCCAAACATTAAAATATGCCACTTTTTCCTGCATATTCTGAAACGCTTCCAACTGATAAGTTACTTCTTGAAGGTGAGCGTTGAAAATATTAAACTAGGCTTTTGCTCGTTAATGAAATGGCTGAAATTCATTTGAACAAATTCGATGTTTTCCATTAATATCATTATTTAAATGCCTTGAATGTTAAATCAGGCATACTTTTGTTTAATGTTGTGTAATACAGGGTGTCTCAAAAAAAATGTACTCGCCCTTTAACCGTTTCTAACATGCTGTCTTCTTTGTGTTGCAGGTGTGAGGTTCGAACCTTTGCGAACATGATTCTTTAATCACATTTAATCATATTCGCAAAGGTTCGAACCTCACACCTGCAACACAAAGAAGACAGCATGTTAGCAACGGTTAAAGGGTGAGTACATTTTTTTGAGACACCCTGTAGTTGTGTCAATTGAAGCTTGATGCATGTTACAGGTTCAAGTTTGCAAAACAGGTTTTATTTCCCTGTTATAGAGATAGTCTGTAAGATTCATGCATCTCTGGGGATTTTATATCATTTACACCTTGCTGAATCTTTCATTTAATTTCATAATAAATGATATCATTAATATATGACAAATATGAATAACCTAGATTAGAATAGTAAAGTTTACAAGACTTTATAGTCATTCATTGTAAAGGGTTATTATAACTGGAGTTTGTATGCTTGAAGTTTTGTGAAAGAAATTTTGATAATTATTTAAAATATTTATTTCTTTGGGTAGCTCCTGTTGCTAAATCTTTTATTGAATAAAAAAATTTAAAATTACATTAAAAATCTTCTCATAGTAATCTTTTGTATAAGTAACTAGTAAATTTTGCTATTAATCAGATTCAACAAAAAATATTATATCAAGATATTAAAAAGTACAAAGTGATCTTACAAAATAATTAGCAGTTACTATATTCTGCTTAATTACTTTATTTGTCAATTTATTTATGTTATTATAATGTGAGGGATAATATGAAAGCAAGCATAACAACACAGTTTAGTATCATGCCCAGATGTAGAGGCTAAATTTTCATGCTTGCCATCAAGTTTTTGGTAATAGAATATTGTTGCTACTGTTTCTCCTTCTCTTAAAAGAAATTAGAGCTATTGAAGCACTCAATAAATTACTAATTAGAGATGCAATATTTCATGTCTGACAACCTATAAAGCATGAATCTTGCAAAATGCACATTTGTTTGTAAAAAATTTAGATTTTCTCTTTACTTTTAGTAAAAAACATTATAAAACCAGTGCATTTTATGTATGAAATGTCTTATTATGATCAAATTGTTTGCTTATAAGTTTATTGTGTTTTTGGAATAAAATAAATTTATGAAGAATAAGTGTCTTGTGAAAATTTATTCTTTTTTTCTGTTGCAATATTTGTTACAGCTGCAGCTATTCCTCTACCACCTCCATTGCCTGCTGTAAAGACATCTAATGGTGTTGCAGCAGATGATCTGACAAGTGATCATAGAACTGACTGCTGTGTGACTGCTGATCTCACAGCTTCTAATGCAACAGGTGATCATCAATCTTTGTCCACAGCTCCAGCAAAGTAAGTTACTTGAAGTGATGGTCTGTGTGTAACAGTTGTAAGGAATTGTTAATTGAACTATAATTACTTTGATGAACTTGATAATTCAATGGAGGGTTAATTTATTTTCTGAATTTTGCATTATTTTTTCCCATCCTGGAAGTTAAGAAAGATGCATTGATGTAGTAGCTGTAATACACTCTATACTTTATTTAACACTTGAGATAAAATATACATTTTGTATATAAATAAAATGCTAATTCTAAGCTGTGAAGCTTTCATTTACAAGTTCATTTTCAATAAAACTATGATGGGAGAGAGGTTACCTTTTTAACAACTCATTGTACTAACATGTACATCTCACTTGGTATGGAAAATAAAGAATTTCTAGCAATCTTTGTACTAACCATGATTAAATATCACATGGTATACAGTAGTACCTTCTTCCATCAATGCAAGGCTACTGGCTTAGCATAATGAGTATTTCAATTATCTGTTTGTTGTAAAGAGATCTCTGTTCAGAGTCTTCATTGGATTCAGACCTGGGCTATTACCAGGCCATTGTTTAACATCATTTTCATAATCATCTAGCTATTCGCAAACATTTTTTGCCCTATGACAAGGTGCTCCATCATGCATAAAAGTTGTCTTGTACAATGCTAGTGTGAGTGGAAGTTTTTCCTTTAGCATGTCTAAATATTATTGACCACTCATAGTTGTATTCTTATGAAGAAAAAATAAATATGCCTACCAAAATTGCTAAAGCATCCCCAAACCATCATATCAGCAACCCTAGCTCCTTTTTCAGACAATGTCAAATTGTGTGCTCAGATACATCTTCTAAGAAATTATGAAGCTCTGACTTAATTTCTCTTGCTATCAATGTTAGTTTTATCAATGCAGTACATTTCACTAATTTATCAGTATGTAAATTTGTCTGTCTATGCTTCCCATTAGCAATTTTTTGGACTGAAGTACCAGAAATAGCATCACTTTTATGTTGGGAAAACCATAGATATACAGTACTTTGAGGTCTCCAAATGTTTTGCAATATGTCTTTGTGATTTTGAACCTTAAGGAATGTTACAATAATGCTTATTTTATCATGTGGTAGTTGTTTCCATGTGGTCATAATAGGATTTTGTTAAATACAACATTTTTAGTAATAGGTGTCAGGTTTGTGAAGGTGCGTCGCAGGAACTCGACGATGCATCCAGCAAGCAGCAAACTCATGTCATACAGGATCAACAAGCTTTGTAACTACTCTATTAGATGTGGCTTGTTGCTATTCTATATTTACATTAGAAAATATGTTACAGCTTTCTGAAATATGTAAAAATACATGTTTTATTAGGTAGTCAAATTTTATTTACCAGCACCATGTGAAGCATTTGTTGTCAAGTTTCCTAGGATGAAAGTCTATCTTACATAATGTGGTTACTATTTTCTTATTTCTAGAACTGCTGTGAAGCTAAAGAGGGGAGCTCTCCATTGGATTATCAAGTCACCTTGAACCTCTACATTATCTCTCTGCCTTGCATTGTTCAGTAGAATGTTAAGCATCACCAGCAGGGCCGCAGGTCTAGTTATGTATTATGTGATTTATTATTTTGTTTGTTTGAGTAGCCATTGATGGTGTCCTGAGCTTACATGTATTATTAAATGTTTTTTTTACTGGGTTGATAACTTGTCCATGGCCTGTAGCAATGTGATAAATATGCCTGTATTATACAGCTGTTATGTTTATTTCTGTATATTTTCCCATTATAATTTTCCATGATTATAGAGTTGCTGCTGATGATGGACATATAATTGTGTGTGATTTATTTACCTGACTTGCTTTATTGCTGGTAACTGTATTTTTCTCTGTTTGATTGAAAGTATATATTTACTAGTGCTGGAAAAATTTGAAAATGGTGCTATATTATTTCTTCTTTCAGTGATGAGAAGAAAAACCTTGAGAGGGAACTTGAGTCTCTCCTCAGTGATTCAGATTCTGATGATCCCAGTACCGACGTCAGGAAGGTGACTCAATGCAAGAGTAAAAGCAAGAAGAAGAAAAAAGACAAAAAGAAGAAGAAAAAAAAGAAAAAGAAGAAGAAGAAGCATAAAAAGGAAGCTAAGGAAGGATCCTCAGACGACTCAGATGTCGCCTCTTCGGAAGAGGACAGCAGTCAGAGTACGAAGAAAAAAATACAAGATGCAGAGATACTTCAAAATTCAGATGAACTTCACCAAACAAAGAAATGTATTTCTTCAACAGTTGAGGATGTCACTCAAGGTGCTAGCGCAGCATCGCATGTTGAAGAAGCCGAACTGAAATCTAAGGATACTGCTTGTAGAGATGTCAAGTCCACTTGTGGTGCCGAGATTCTAGTGTCAAACTCTGTTACAAAGGAAGCTCTGCCTAGTAGCAATGGTTTCGACTCGTACGAAGATCACCAATCGGCAGCTAACCAAACACTCTCATCAGAGTCTTGTACAGAAGAAGTTGGTGTCTCGGCAAATTTGCAGCACGATAATCGATCTGAGCCTTCAACTGACATTCTTAGTGAGGAACAGCCAGAGTCTCAGCATCCTGACTTGAACTGTGAAGACTCACAACCTCAGAGCTGTAACGGAGACAAATCCGATTCAGATTGCACACGGAAAGATACACCGTTTCATGATGATAGCAGACAGTCTAAGGCAGAGCACCCAACCTGCATGACGTCAGATTCAGCTGATGAGGCGAGAGCTGCATCGTCATTGCTTGAGACGCACTGTTCAGCCCATGGTTCAAATGAGGGGCATAAACTATCTGATGTTATAAACTGTGAGATGAGCCAAAATGAATCGCCAACTTGCAAAAAAGACTGTCACAAATCATGGCCTTGTGATGAAAGCAGTGGCAAATCTCCGTGTGATGAAGCCAGCGGTAGATCCTTGTCTCACGGTGAAGAAGATAGAAAATCCCGGTCTTGTGATGAGACCAGTGGTAAATCCCCGTCTTTCAATAGAGGCAGTGCCAAATCTCCGCCTCGGCACAAAGATGACAAGAACAGCTGTAAATCCGCTTCTCGTGGTAAAAGCGTAGAAAAAGTTCAAACTCGTGATAAGTCTATATCTCGTGATAAATGCAATGACAAGTCTGGATCTCGTGATAAAGGCCATGACAAGTCTGGATCTCGTGATAAAGGCCATGACAAGTCTGGATCTCGTGATAAAGGCCATGACAAGTCTGGATCTCGTGATAAACGCCGTGACAAGTCTGGATCTCGCGATAAACGCCGTGACAAGTCTGGATCTCGCGATAAACGCCGTGACAAGTCTGGATCTCGAGATAAACGCCGTGACAGATCACGATCCCCTGATAAACGCCGTGACAGATCACGATCCCCTGATAAACGCCGTGACAGATCACGATCCTCTGATAAACGCCGTGACAGATCACGATCCCCTGATAAACGCCGTGACAAATCTCAATCTCGCGAGAAGCTCCGTGATAAATCCCGGTCTCACCATACGCGTCGTGACAGATCTCGATCTCGCGATAAGCGCCGTGACAGATCTCGCGATAAGCGCCGAAGCAGATCTCGATCTCGTGATAAGCGCCGTGACAGATCTCGTGATAAGCGCCGGAGCAGATCTCGATCGCGTCATCAATCACGAGTTAAAAGACCCAGTCGTTCTTTTGCACGCACTCGATCTCGATCGGTCAATCGAAAAAGACGTGATTCGAAATCTTTGAAAGAAAAGCTGTCCAAATCGAGGTCACCTACTCTAAGCAAAAGATCACGATCAAGATCTCGCCCACGGAAGAGTTCATCTCGGAACACGAGGTCTGCTAAGTCGAGATCACATTCGTGCCGTAAAAGGTTCAGAAAGTCTCGTTCACATTCTCGGTCTAGGAGAAGAAAGCGATCACGGTCATCCAATGACGATGCGAAGTCTAGGAAGAGAAGCAAACGAAGCCAGGAAAAGTCATCTGTTAAACCTTTAACTTTGAAAAAGAACTCTGGTAAGAGTATATTTGCTGACATTGGATCCTATATTAAACCTGAGTCCATCCTCTACTTGGATAAAAATGGCAACAAAAATAACCTCGCGTTTGCTACGACCCATTACACGGAGCTAGTAAAGTACAAAGCCACCAAAAAAATCATGGGTCTCGACTTCGTTCATAGTGAATGCCCGAAGAAAAGTTCAGAGCGTTATTTCCAAAGGAAATTGCGAGTTCATTTGTTGCAAAAAGCCTCTGTGTGTCGGCCCATTGAAGAAATCGAATCAGAGAATGATATTTTGAAGAAGTCTTACATTCCTGTTGAATTGACCTATGCTGAAACTGTCAAAGTTTATAAGCATAAAACGGAAGAAAAGAAAGAATCGTATGAGAAATCGTCTTTTTATTTAGACAGTGTAGATATCAGTGAAGGCAAAATAGACTCTGTGGATGCTGAAGAATGTGAGCATGATTATTACATGCAGTTGTCCAAGAACTATAATGAGCGACTAGCAAAAGATTCTAAAAATGAAAGCTTGTGGCTGGAGTTTGTGAGGTTTCAAGATAAAGCATACCCTCACATTTTCCGTGGTGGTGATGGAAGTGAGCGTACCTCCAAGAGTAGCCATGTAGGCAAGAAAGGAAGCAAAGGAGCTCGTGCCTTAGCCGAACGCAAAATAGCACTTCTGGACGCCGCAATGAAGAAGAACCCACAGAGTCTGCAGCTGCAGCTGGAGCGGCTTTCTGTTGGCGAGGAAGTGTGGGAACATCAACAGCTCAACAAGGAGTGGGCAACTCTCGTGTATAACTTCCCTAACAATATTACGGTGTGGCACAGGTAAGTCGTCTTGCTCTATGTATAACAGTATTCAACAATTTTGAAAGCTGGCAGCGGTATTCAAACAGCCAATTACAGAAATAGTCCCTTCATAGTTTTCTTTACGCATACTTCGCGTTGCACCTTGGCTTATTATATGATTGTTTAATGAGCATTCTGTGGGACTGTTCTTTAGAATGAAATAGCCCCTTCAAGTCTCAGCGAGTATTGCTTTACACCACAGATACATCGAGCATCACGCTACGTGCTCCTTGCAGTTCCGCGTGCCTGCAGCAGTCGCTGCTGCCAGCCGATGCCTCGAGAAGCTGCGGCTCATGGCTACAGGAGCCTTCGTGACTCACGCTCCTCCGCAGCACCCTGGCCTCTGCGCTGTTGATGTTATAGATCAGGTCTTCTTACTGTGCTAACGAAATTTGTTCTGCATGCTTTGACTGTAGTTCACTTCATTTCTATATTTTTTAGTGTAAATGGTGTATTTGTGTTTGCATTGTGTGGGACATATCCCTTTCATTTGAGAAATATTTATGTTCTATACATAAAATATGAGATGAATTTGAAGTTATTAAAAACAAAGAGAATTTTTTTAACGCCTGATTGTTCGTGAAAATTTGGATCTTAATCTACTTTCCAACCTAATTTCCACGTATATAAAGACGCTTGTATTGTGCAGCCACTTCTGAATTCCATCATAGAAATCTGCTGCCTGATAAGTTAACCATTTCAGCTCGGCCGTTCTGATGTCATCATCGTCGTCCTAGTGCTGACCATCGAGCGGCTGTTTTGAGTGCAAGAACGTATGAAAATCAATGGGTGATTAGTCAGAGCTGTACGGAAGGTGATAAAGTTGTTTCTATTTATATTACGCGATGAGATGTTGGGTTCGATGAGCCACGTGTGGACGAGCATTGTCATGAAGCTATATGATTTCTTTATTGAGTTCGTTCTGCCATCTTTGACTGCTCCAACCCACTTTTTACCATTCTAGCGGTCATAACGTTTTGTTCATGCTCTTCATTAATTAATCTCTCAATGAATTTCCGCCGCTTTTGAGTCTTCTACATTTACGAAACGAATGATGGCGCATATTTCACAATTTGGTGGACTTTCAATACTTTGAAACATTTTAAACCTGCATAAGCAAACATCAACGCAAGCAAATACTTCCGTAATGGCGTCTGTGACTAGTCAAAATATGACGTTACGCATGTGCAGAACAGCAGCCGTAGCGCTGCATCATTCGTATTTTATAACGGCACATACATGGAAAATACACCTTAAATTATGAGTTTAAGTGTATGTATTCGTTGTAAAACTCTTCTTATTCGACGTTCGTCATCTACATCTTATGTTTATCAGTTATTGTTCACTATGAATTATAATTTCAGATAGAATTGGGGTAATTTTGGTGTGATAAAAGTAGTTGAAGTTTGCAAATGCCCGAGGAAGGGGTAGGAGATTCTTTAATCGTCAAGGAATACCTATTTAATTGGAAAGGCATTCAGAACATCTCTCTTCAATAACTCTTCACTGCTACTGAGCTGTTCCCTCAGGAATTTTACCCTAGAACAGTTGTGTGTGGTCAATATAGTTGCAAGTTTGGTGCAGGTTGCGAGTGTGTGGTGGGCCAGTGGTTACAAGGAGAGAGCGGTGGCGCTGTGGCAGGCTGTCCTGGAGTACAATCTCTTCTCACCGCCCCGCTGTGCTGCTCTCAAACACGAGGACAGACTACCTCTTCTCGAACAGTTCTGGGACACCAGAGCTCCACGGTCAGTTCTTGCATAACTTCTCCCCTGTCGCTTCTCAATATATATTTGATAACTGGGGTCTTGTTTATAGTTTTTTATCTGAATATCTATATGAAAATCGTTTAAAAATGCTTGTTTTTCTACTGTGGGGAATTTGAAATATCAGGTAGTAGTTATTTTTTTTTCATTGAAACAGTAAGGGTGAATTTCATCTCGGGTGGAATGGGTTTTAATAACTACGATGAGCTAGTTTATATTGTACTCTTTTCCCCAGGGTGGGCGAGGAGGGCAGCGTGGGGTGGGCAGAGGCGCTCAGAACGCAACTCTGCGCCCACTATTCAGAAACCATCCTTGGTAAGTTATTGCAATATTTGCTAAGAAATTAAGTGTGTAACTCCTATCATCCATTGTTCCTTTTTTTTTTACCGTGCTCTACATTTTTAATCAAGGTTTCTTTGCGCTGTATTAGTGAGGATGTCATTTCATGAATTTAATTCGTTTTTCACGGATCGCTTAACATATTTGTTTCCTTCTGATCATCCTATCTCAGTTATTAATACTCATTTTATGGTAGTTTGAGGTGTATCTCGATTTGTGTAGTAATTTAATGCACAAGAGAAGTTATCGTTTGTTTCAGAGGGACAGTTTGATGAGGAGGACAAGATTATTGAAGCTGCTGTGGCTGAGCACCCTATCCTCCGTATCCAGAGCTCCAAACTCCTCGCTCAGGTCGACGACAGTGAAGACGAGGAAGATCTTCCTGAGTCCATGAGCACTGAAGAAAAAATCGCCGAGGCTGCTGCTGCTGTCCAACGTCGAGCCAAAGCTCAGGCACAGAAAAAAGAGTATGAGCAAGAGCTTCAAAATCTGTGGCTGAAACTTGAACAGCTTAGGGAAAAACGTTATTGGTTGCCTTATGCTGCAGACCCCGACGACTGTGAAGACTCGGAAAGAATGGTCAGTTTTGAGGTTCTTTCTCCCTTCGTAATTCCTCTACCCCTAGGAGAGTGTCTTTCTTCGACTGACTCTTCTGATTCACGATACAAAAAAAAGTGGGAGTCCGATAAGCAGTATGAAAAATTTTATTTGGTGCTGAAGTTTCTCCAGTTTCTGGGAGTGGATGTAAAAACTGTTGAATCAGAATTTTTTGAGTACTTGCAATTAGACGACTACTCTCCGGATTCATTTGAAAATCTTCAGCTCGAGTCCTTGGAGGGATTGCTTGTGAGGAACATGCCAACTTCTAAAGATAATTTTGTCAAAGAGATTGATCTTGTCCCTACTTGTGGTCCGTCACTACGAGATTCTTCCTGTGATGTGTTCTTTAATTTTGTTAGCAAAGTTATTGAAGGAACAATGCACACATTTCAATCTCCTTATGATTCCTATTTAGCTGTTCTTTTCATTCGGATAATGATTCAGAGGTATAGTGCTCTGAAGAGTGCAAATGAGACCTCTGCAAGGTTACAAAAAATAGAGAAAACTTTAAAAAAATCAGCTAAGACTTTGCTCAAGAAAGAACAATTCAGAAGTTCCATCTTGGTGTACAAAGAGTATGGTGCCTTAGAAGAAACTCTAGGAAACTTTATTGAAGCTGAAAAAGTTTACATTACCGCTTTAGTATTAGGGACTAAAGGAATTGACGTTTTTGAGAGCGATCCTGAAACTTTCCGTACTGTGTCGAGCGTCTGTTGGTCATATTTGAAACTTCACCTGACGTCTGCTGCTGACTTCACTGGGGCTGATTCTTCTGTTCACTCTTCTAGTCTCTTGGGCGTTCTCTGTGCCTTGGCGAACGAGGGCTGCATTTCGTCCACTGAAGTTTCTCAATTTCAACCGTCGAGTTTACTTAGAGCAAGGAAAAAGTATGCAGAATTACTCGAACTTGCACTTCTCACATTCATTAAATCGAAGAAGATGAACACCTGCAATAATGCGATCATCGTTGAACTCTGCACATATCTGGGGATAGTGCAATACCTTGCGAGCGGCCTCAAGTCCTTCTGCACTATATTTGAAGAAACCATTACCAGGATCGTGGACTCAGACTGCTCTGCGAACCGTTCCGGCAAAACGACCCTTGCTGGCCTCTACAGCAACATCGACACGTCCTGGACCAACTCTGGCAGCTCTACTTTGTCTCTTAGCAAGTTGAGCAGCAGCTTCCCCCGCGTGACGTGCATGTTGCTGCAGGGATTGTTTGAACGCTACGCGTGGCTGTGCGCCGTACTACCCCGCGTGTCCTCCTCCCAAAGCATGACTGGAGCTGGTGATGTCATCACTCCCACCCAACACAAGCTCATTGTGCAGCAAGCCCTTGTTGCAGCGCCAGACAGCCCCTTCCTTCTTACCCTGCTGGCTACCATGCAGGTCAGACGTGAGCTACTGTTGCTAATTTCATTAGGAACTAGCCGTGTAGAACATCTATTAATAATGAGTTGCTACCATTCATGACACTCTATGCTATAAAGATGGTTATTTAAAATGTTCATGCTGTCAATCACTTAATATTCGTAGTGATGCCACTGACTTGGTCGTAGAGCTGTACCCATACTTGAAAAGCTAGCCGCTTTTTAAAATTCAAAGTTTGAAGACTTTTAGTATTTTTCCCTACTCAGTAAATCATTGACTTCTTATGGTGCGAGTATTATAAGGTAAATCTCAATTTTTGTTCTTTCTTTTGAAGTCGGTAATCGATGAGAAAAGAGTTCAGTCGAAATAAAGCTTTAAGGTTTAGTAGCTGCAAGTTCAATCAATTGCAGCAGCTTAAAATACGAGAGAAGTTGAAGAACCAAGTGCATTTCTTCAGAGAAATTAACATCTTATATGGTTTCATTACTAATTTTATAATTTATAGACGTGAGCATAAAAAAAACGAATTCAATAAAAAGTAGGGGCAGCTTCGTTGCATAACTGCATTGTTCAGTTTGGTCAAACTTCTCATGAAGTGTGCGCTTGATCACTCGTGTGCCTCTGCATTCTCTGCTCTAAGTAGGTTGAATAGTCTCGTGGAAACATTCATTAGCTCTGTGGTAGCAGCCACTATGTCCCTAGTAACCATGCATACTAATACTTCTATATCAACTCGTTAATGCTTCCCTTACTTGTGTGATATAGTAGGAGTAAGATTCAATTAACCTTGCAGAATTGGCGGGACCTGTTCAGTGGAGGTGGCATCAGCGAGTTTTCGTCTATACGGCAGCTGGTGTTCAGAGTCCTGCCTCACCTCTCCGCTGCCAGACGCGTCTCTCAGCTCGCGCACGACTCGTGTACGCTGCTTCTTCTATTATTTCTTTTGTTTGCATACAGGTTGTACGAGTCTTGTGTACCTTCTTGCCTTATGTTAAGTTTCAGTTTTTGAATTTTATTTCTCTGTTGTCTGTGACACATTTTCTTCAATTTGGTTCATCTTAGTTTCCTTCTCTTTATTTTGTATTAAATTGGCGTGATTGATGTTGCACTTAGGAAGTTAGGTACTTCATACACTTCAGAGATGTTTGACGATTGAGTTCGAATGATGGGTTGTTCTTGTATGAGAACATTTATAGCTTGCAATACATTTCATTAGGTTCAGACTAGTCTCGTCCTGTAAACCAACTGTGTACCGCCCACAACAAGCAATTGATCTCAGGTGTGTTCTTTGTGACTTGCGTCGTAGACTTCAGAAGATCAACCTTCTTCTAAGTTCAACTTGAAATTCATAAAATAATGAACACTTTGTTCATATTTGTGCAGCGGTGTGCGTGTCACATACCGTCCTATCAGTTCTGCGCTCGGCGGTGCAAAGAGCAGCCGGGCAGCATAACCCTCTACTGTGGCGTCTGTACCTTCACTGGGACAGCGTCATGCAGCGCACAGATCACAAAACAAACTCCCTGCTGTACTCTGCTGTCACTGCTTGTCCTGCAAACAAAGTAAGCTTTCCTAATATTTAACTTGTGCGAATTTTTGTTTTTCTTCGCCTCATTGCAGCGATGGACTGATCATCTCACGTAAGCTAATACGTTGACATACTTACCTAATTTTGCATGGATGGTTACTCGTGCTTGCTAAACTGGGCACATCTTGAACTTGAATTTTCATTTGAAACAAGAGCAAATGAGAATGAACAACGTGGAGTGAGAGTATTTTATGTTCGATTATACACTTGAAATATCGAAAGTAAGCCACCTGCAATGGCTGTCGTCATAACTTAAGAAGAATATTAGCGATATTTTACCATAGAATGTACATGTATCCTACGATAGTAAATTGTGTCTTGATTAGCAGTTTCTGTGTGTATTGTCAGCAGAAGATATCCGAAAATTTCGTAGAAGTTACTCAAGCATTTCATTGTTTGTCGTGTTTCCGAAGTTGTGAGAAGTATCTCTCACAGTTTATGTTTAGTAGTCAGTTCCAACCCCGTAAAATTTCATCTCGTCGTTATTTCTCGCTAAGTGGAAGACAGTGACAGAAGTCGCAGTTTGTTTTCTTTCCTATCTCCTCGCAATGAACGATTCACACATGCGTGCTGTGCAGGCATCATTTACAATGTCTGTGTTGCCTTCGCAGTCTGTGTACATGAGCGGAGTGGAGAGCTGCAGCAGTGAGCCTGTGTTGCGTAACACCTTGCGTCTCATGGAGGAGCGTGGGCTGCGCTGCAGGCTACCCCTGCAGGAACTGCAGCTCCTGCTGCAGGAGGAACACGAGGAGGGACGAGCCTCCTCCCCTTCCAACCTCACGGCTGAGAAACGCTCAGCTGCTGGAAAAGAGGTCTCCGAGGATGCCCTATGAATACCACACAAGTCAATCCATGATGAGTGTAAATTTGTAATGATTTAATGACTGCTGATGTTTTATTCACTGGCACGCGAAAACGTCGCAGCTCAAAATGAGTTGATGTGCTGAACATTCTTCAAAAGCTACCTCCATAACATTTCATCTACACCACTGAAGGGTACAAAAATGTTCAGGAAGTTTGGTGAAACTGCTTAAATTAGCTGAGTCATCATACGCCTAATAATAAGTTGCTCAAACTTTCACTATGTGAAGCTACATATACAGTAATGCACTATGGACTCACTCCCCATACCCGGGAATGGAGGGGCTCCATACGAGTAAAGTAACTTATGCCACCCCTATACCAAGAGAAAATGTATGTGCACATGATGTATTTTATCCTCGTGTTTGATGTTTCTATTCAAAAGGAAGAGGGAAAGGTACAAATAAATTTTAACTCTGAATGACATGCCTGTATTTGACTGACACTAGGTCACTAAACTTAGTTTGTTCCTTCGTAAGCTCCTTACCCTCAAAAATTTGTAATAAGTTGTCTACGCGGTTTGCCTCACTTAGTTTTCCTGTTGCAAAACCAGTTGCTATTTTAAGTGTCTTTTCTATTTGAAATGTCTTCTGTATCTATGAACAGTCTGTAAAATTTTGTACAAGGTACAGCAACATAACTTCCTTTTTTCAAAGCGCTTTGCTTCGAAAAAATGAAGTTATGTTGCCGCACCCCTGTATTTCAGTATTTTTCTTTGAAAGCATTAGTGCTGAGCTTATAATATTTATGTTTCGATATGCCTAAGCTTTCTGAGTTCAAATAAAATCCAAAGCAAAAAGAATCATTGAAATTTGAACTGGGACTGACAATGAAAGTTTCGATTGCGTGGTGGCCATTGAGTTACCACCTGGTTGTGTTATGCCTTCTAAATCTTTCATTTTAAGGTCAGTGGGATATATAATTGACTCAGTTTGAAATACTCTTATCTGAAATATGTCTTAGTAATGTACACAAAGTCGACGTGACGAAAGCTTGTCTAGCTCTAGTCGTTTGTTCGAGCACTTCAGTAATCTTTCAGATGGCAAACCACTTCTACTGATCATAGAGGACATCATTCTATAACGAATTCTCTGGATATGCACGAGCCTGGATGACTTGGAAGTGATGAAATCTGAAGTAATCGTATTTATCAAGGCTGAAATGTACAGAAAATTTCTTGCATTAAGTACCAGGGTAGGTAACTGAAGCGTCAGGCTAAGGCTGCTCCGAAATCTCATTCAACTTGTGTCAAGTAGGGAATAATCTACGGATATGTTCAATCAGTTCCTCATTTGATTGCCGGTTTGGACTGTCATCTGTTTTAGGCCGTTAAAAAATTAATAGGAAGTGAACTTATGTTACCAGTTTTGTATTGTCTCTAATCTCCTTAAAGTGTAAAAATGTGTAAACACTTAGTGAGTTAGAAATCTGTCTAGGTATCGTGCGTGAGTCCTCTGTTTTGAGTCTGGCTCCAGATGCCGTCAGTGCTTTATATGACATCAGCCTTTATTCCTGACAGCTTTTGTGAAAACAAGATGAAGCTGGTATGCTTTCGTTTGTTCATTGTTGACTGAGGAAGTTTAAATTTTTCAAGATTTCGCTAAGAATAACGAGTACTTTGAATAATTTTGTACAGCATTTGTGATTGTATTGTTTTAGTATAACTTCACTCTAGGACAGTGGTTTCCAACGTTTTGCACTCGCGATCTTTTGCCTAAAAGCTTGATTCCTATGCGGCTTTTTACGCACAGGAAAAAAATTGAAAATGCGTGAACATTAACAATGTATTTTATGAGTTGAAATTAATTGTATACCTAGACACTTCTAGCAAGACTACGTGACCGCTAAGGGAGTCGTAACACACCGGTTGGGAACCCCTGTCCTAGAAGTTCCACTATGATTGTGGGAATGGAAAGAGTCGCTGCCATCGTAAAAACACAGTTTTTCTACCCTTGAGACCCAATAACTGTCTTCCACACTATCTTGACTGGCGTGCCTGATCTGCTGGTTGTATTGCAAAGCACCGTGTTAATACTCGCGGTCTTATTAGAATTCATTGATGATGGATGCCGTATTGGTGAGACGAGTACCATCAACTGTCTATGAGAGTCCATTAGTAGGGTTTTGGTAACTTGACTTGCTGTTATTCGCAATGGATTCTCTGTAATTTCTGGACGGACTCTGGTCTGCTTCAGGAGCTTCTCTGCCATTTCTTTGTTTTGATATTTCTGTCCGTGTTAAAGTACCCCCTTACTAAGGTGTTTTCCCTATTCAAACGTGGCGATTGAAAGAGTATTATGTTAATAGTATTAAGAAAGGTTAATTAACCTTTCGGTATTTTTTCCTACCAACCTGCCACTGAGACTGCCAAGATAATGATCTCCACTGACTTCTTTTAATATTGAACTTCATCGTTCTAGTTTTCGTTGAGAAGCCATCATGATAGTGATAACTCTCGTATTAGTTGCGATAATCTTGAAATACTGAATTGTCAAATAGTAGCCATTAATAAAATAGTTGCTGACAACTTTCATAGAAAGTCGCAATTCAATTCGCCGTTATTTAAATAATATATGCTTTTTGCGCTCCTAGGTTGAGAAAATATGACTGTGGGAAAGCTGGTGACGTTTCAATAGCCACACACACCAACATTTTTCGGTTCACCAGTGCGTATAAAGTTACAAACTGCGGAAAGAGATGAGACCCCTCTTCGTTACACTCCTAGACAGAATAAACATATTATGGCTTGCTATTTAATTTGGCGAGACCACTCTGGGCGACAAACTAACGAAATGTATACTATGTGGTAAGCTCCGGTTAGTTGACACTGCATTTGTCGCTCCAGGTTATAATAAACAAACTTGAGTGAACATGCAATTTGTTCTCTCTTACTGTACGTGTGACGAAGACTGAGGTCTCAGTTCAGGGAGTGGTAGATAGTCCCAAGAATAATCTTGGATGATACGGCTTTGGCCGTTGCAAACGGGTTTACCTGCCGGGGCTGAACTGTTACCCAAACCCTGTTTTTACATGTGTAAGTGGCGTTGCGCAGAGGAAAGGCTGCAACATCGTTTGACATGTTGAAAAGATGGTGTGGAACGACACTAAGCTGACGATCAAGACAAAGATTCTTGTATAAGAGTTGTGTGCTCTCTGCTGTGCGGAAGTGAGTCGTGTACAATCTTTTCTAAACCGAGGAAGAGGCTCAACACGTTTGTTATTAAATATGATGAACTTAACTCTAAGTACGCTCAATAGAACAAATTCTCTCAATTTGTTACTTGTGCAGTACAGAGGGGAGGGGGGGTTGTATATTTCTGCTGAAGCCAGCGTTGTTTTACTCTACGCATAACCGATCCCAAACCTTTTTGCAACGAGAACAACGACCGTAATCTCGAACACAACCTTTATTGAGCTACCGGGGAAACCTTAACTTTAATAATGGCTGAATTCACTTAGCTTAAGATTCCTGGAGTCTAATCCGACCTGGCAACAATAATGCAACTTCATCGCAGCATAAGCCTCTTGGAGCTCAGCTCTGGATGGGACCAGAGAGATTTCAGAATCAGGTGCTGTATGTTGAGTTCTCGGCTGGCACGAGAGCTGTGAGTAAACCTAAGCTTTGCTGCGAAGATGTTTATAAAAACTGTACGACTCACATTTATGCAAGCACTTAGACTCATAGCGTACATAGGTCAATGGAGGAGTGCGATCTTAAACAGAATGATAAGACATGCTGAAGACAGAACAGAGCGAGTGGGACATGTGGGCACGTCGTTACGGGGCACGGGTTATTCAAAACCCTGTGGGGGATGAACGCTTCCTATGTGCAGTCTGTCAGAGAGTTTGTTTTTCTGGAATAGGTCTATTTAGTCATAAGGGAGTTTGTTAAAGAATTAGTATTTAGATGGTCAATTGAAGCTTTGGATGAATTATGGCTGGTAAATTGAATTGATAAATAGAAAGATTGTGCAAAAAATTTTCTTTTTGTTGCTAAGTTAAAGATGTTGTTGTACCTTACATATTTTATATTTGTGCATTTTCCATGTTTAACCTGGTTGTGTTTGTGTTTTCTGTGATCTCTGCTCTAAAGTATTATCGTTATTCTTTGCTCTGAAACCGTCTGCTCAAGCCGAATAGGGGGAAAATTAAAACCATCAGCAATTTTATAATAATTGCAATATTTCAGAGAAGTGAACAAATTCTTCGAGTGGAACCACGCAGAATAAACTTCCTGTAACTTTTTTCAGCCTGGGTGCTAAACTTCTAAGTAGCAATAAACATCCCTGAAGTCGTGGAGCTGCATAGACTCATCTCCGAAGCTCCAATAAATTTGAAACAAGAAGAAGAAGGCGAATAGGGCTATGTATAGGAAGTTATGACAGATTCCGTCCGCACTTGCTACTAAATAGTGTCCATCGTTCCTTTCCGACATTCCTGACAGCTGACGTCTCACTTGAAATCACAAATTGTTGCTCAAAGTAATGATTAATACTGAGGACTAATGTTCAGCGTCTAATAAAATAAAATAATCTGTCGCTGATTTTTGTATCAAAATGAGTGACTCTGCCATTAAAGCAGGAAATAAAGTTAAGCTTGTTGGCAAAGGTGAGTACATAGCTAATTAAAGACATGGTTACTACTTGCTATTCGTACCCAATATCAACTTTAAATTGAGAACAAACTCTTGTTGTGGCCTTTATTACGGCCTGCCATTCCCTTAAAAATGCACACATACAAAAGAGGAATGTCAGAGTTTTTTGCCTGTGCGCCAGGCTTGTTGCAGGTAATTCCTTCTGGGTCACTCTGGGTCACATGCAAAACAATCAGCCAAATGAAGGCATAACTGGAAGAGCCAAATTGTCATAAACAGACCCTCATGATTGGCAGGTAGTGACAGCCTAATCCATCTGATTGACTGTTCAAACTCAAAACTTCTTATTCCATCCATGCACTTGAAAACTTTCATTGTATCCACAACAATCATGTTGCATCATGCCATCCTGATGCCATCCTGTTGTATGTGCGTGTGTATTGGAGGGAATTGAAGGCCGTTACAAAGGCCCCAGCCAAACGCTGGCCCTCGATCTAAGTCTAAGCATTCTCTATCCAACCCTACAAAATAGCTTATGCTATTACATCATTAATAGCTTACATCTTGCATTCTACTGATTTCTCAATGCTGCTCACAAACCACACCCATAAATTTTTATGCTCATGCTCCTATTTACTGCATTCTAAGACCAGATGTTCAATGGTTTTTTCTACTCTATTATTACACTGTATATATAATCTAATATTCCCCTCATTCTTCCTGCATCTGGACCTACTCACACTTAATGCCTGATGCCAAAAATGAGTTAGCTCCTTAAACTTCCATTGTAGAATATTTCAATCTTTGGTACATTCTTACAGATATACAAAGTTAAAATAGTCTACCTAGTGATATAATTCCATTTGCTTAAACCATACTCATATATATGTCTTTCAATTTTTCTTCCACATTTTGCAATCCCACTCCACTCCACTACCTCCTTTATTTCTGAATAACCAGTCATCCATGGGTTGCTCAATTCTGACAAACAATCTTGTGAGTCTAGCTTTCTTGTGTGTCCCCAGCAAATTTCCTCCTATAGACTTATACTCAAGTTGCTTCATGTTGAAGTAATTTCATAAGAACTGTAATTAATACTCTACTGGGACGGTTTGAATACAATATATTAAAATTTATTTTTAATTCATTGAAATTATTCCAAATATTATTTGAACAGCTTGTCTTTACTGTTTACTTCTGCAGATATAGTGGGCGAGGTTGCATATGTTGGGAACACGAAGTTTGCAACTGGTAAATGGGTTGGCGTGGTACTCGAACATCCCAACGGACGCAATAATGGCACTGTGGAGGGAACAACTTATTTTAAGGTAAATTCTTACTGTTCCATTCAAATAATATAAAGCTCACTTTACAGTACAACACAATTTTTTCTGTTTATATTTTAAGTAAATAAATATGTGGGTTAAACCTAACTTGTGCCTGTGGGTTAAACCTAACTTGTGCCTGTGGGTTAAACCTAACTTGTGCCTGTGGGTTAAACCTAATTTGTGCCTGTGGGTTAAACCTAACTTGTGCCTGTGGGTTAAACCTAACTTGTGCCTGTGGGTTAAACCTAACTTGTGCCTGTGGGTTAAACCTAACTTGTGCCTGTGGGTTAAACCTAACATCACTAGCTTGGTCGACTGGTGAGCGAATATGCTTGCGAGCGGGAAGACCCTGGTTCGAATCCCGCTGCTGACATGGTTGACGCAGCTGGAAATACAGCATGGGACTTGGGTAAAACAACCGAATAATTATCGAAGTAGTTATCCGACTCAAGAATGGGCCAGAAGGTTCGTTCCTATAGCCTCATTCTATTCTAAATACTCTTATTATTAACAAAGTATTATGTGTGAAATAATTGTGTGTTGAATTGATTACATGTGTGGATATGAGTTAGCTTACATGAGTTGTGGCCTATATTAAAATTTTTTATGGTCTGTCAGAAATAGTGTTGAAGGCTAATGTTGCTATATTCTCAATTTTCATGTTCATAACACTTTTTTCTAATAGAGATTTCTAATATTTGGAGTTGCAGAGAGGAAATAAAATTAGAGGTGGTTATACATTGTCTGATATGGACATTGCAGCTTGAAGTTTGAAAATAAAATTTTCATAATTTTTTTATCATGCATAAAATTACTGCAATATTTATAAAGTCTTGCCTTTCAAGAATTAAATGCTGTTTTTAAAAATTCCTAAATTTTATTTGCAATGATATACAAAATAATATTTTTGAGCAATTTGGTTGGCTTGGTTGGTGTTATTTTTTGTGATGAGTAGATTTTGCATTAGTTTTGAGTGTTCTTTAATTTGAAGATATAAGGAAAATCTGCTAAGGAATTTTAATTATTTTTACCTGAAAGAATGCTCACCCTAAATTTGTTTGGTTTAATTCATTTGAGTGTAATTCTGAATTTACATCTATTGCTTGAGGTATAAAAGTCTTTGCACTTCAAACTGATATTTAACATTCTCAATATTAAATTCTCACTCTTCCTCAAATTTTAATCTTTAATTATGAATTCTAACTCTGAATAATTGACAGTAATTCTAGTTGAAGCTTTAAAATGTCCTCAATTAAGTCTCCATAAATTGTAGCACTTTGAATGGCTGAAGGACTTTTCAATATTATTCTAATATAATCATTGATTGTTAGAATAAAATAGAATAGAATGAGGCTATAGGAACGAACCTTCTGGCCCATTCTTGAGTCGGATAATTACTTCGATAATTATTCGGTTGTTTACCCAAGTCCCATGCCGTATTTCTAGCCGCGTCAACCATGTCGGCAGCGGGATTCGAACCCGGGTCTTTCCACTCGCAAGCAGACTCGCTCACCAGTCGACCAAGCTGGTGATGTGTTTAAGTATGTGGGCTTTGTGTTCTGTTATGTTGTATGGATGTGTCACAATTGTTGCTAATTCTGGATGGAATCCTGTGCAGTGTGAAGACAAACACGGTCTGTTCGTGCGTCAGACGCAGCTCGAGTGCCTCGATGGCTCAGGAGATGATGCAAACAGAAGTGGACGCCAGGCTACCACGCCCTCATCTGCCCCACGTTCCAGGTAACTGCGTAACTGATTGTGTTGAATGAATCATTCTGCACTGCATCCCAACGATAGCCAGTTCTTTTATTTTAAAGACTTAATTCCGTACTTTTAACACTAAAATACTTCAAAGAAGATTTATAGTAATAAATATGATCTATTATTATGAACTTTATTTTTTTCAAACAAGTTCCCATTAAATCTAAAAAATGACAATTTATTTAGGCACTTATTTTTAACATGAAAGCCTGGTCCTTAATTGACTTTCCAGCATAATTGCCATCTGTGTTAAGGCATTTATTGTGTTGTATCACTTGCTTTTGAATTCCATCCTGATAGTAATCTGCCACTTGATTTTCTTACCACTGTAGTGTGGTCAATTTGATATTATCGTCATTGCGCTGAGCACCAAGGTGTTTTTTTAGGTGCAAAGCCAAAAGATGATCACTGGACTCTAGATCAGGGCTATGTGGAAGAGCCTAGCCAAACCCTAGCTATATCGCACGATCAGATTTTATGTTTGACGTGTTGGTGAGCATTGTTGTGAAGCTAAATGATCCCACTGCCAAGGTTGTATGGCCATCTTTGAATACTTTAATTCATTTTCTTTCCATTGAGTGTTCATTGCATTTTATCGATACACATCACCACTTGGCTTTTACATCATACTAATATCATAAACTTTTATGTATCTTACATGCTAGAGTGGTGGTTACTGTATCAGGAGGCAGATTTTCATGAGGATTGAAGTAAGAAGCTAGTCGTACGATACAATAAGTGCCTTAATATTGTTGGAAATTATCTTGAAAAGAAGATTAAGATTCAAGCTATGTTTCAAAAATGAATATGTAAAAGAATATTGCTTTTGTTTTATATTAAAGCAATACTTGTTTAAAAAACATTTTTGAACATAAATGAGATCCTAGGTGAATGAGCCACATTGTATCTCTATATTTTAACACATTGAAAAAGTAAACAAAATTTTGTTCAACTAGTTAACTTTTGAAAAGGTGTTCAATAAAATTAAAGTTTTCTCAAACTATTTGCTTACAAACCAGGGTTTCAGAGCTAAAGCCTTATTTTATTTATTGTGAAATCCTGCTCTCATATGATTCATGATTATTGGGCCGTGTGTATTGCATTCGTTGACGTGTTAAAATAAGTAGATATATTGCATGATGTATCTCATTACTCTGGATCTTGAAGCAGCCAGCCAGCACATGGAGATGATGCTACAGCTTCAATGCTTATCTGGGCAGCTGTACCTGATGAGCTCTGATGTTGTAGTCATGTAAACTCCAGTTTTGGTATTTCAGTGAAAAAAGTAAGCTCAAATAACAATCAGTAGTGATATAATTTATTATGTCACTCATATTGTCAGTTCTTGCTTTACTGCTGGTGAATATTTACCTTCATTTTCAGAGTACAAATAAAGCTAAATCCCATAATCTTTAAACCTGCACCAGATAGTATATGAATTCTACAGTAATTTCATATACAGTACAGTTTAAGTTTTGCATTAGAACATCACCCTTTAAGCCCAGCATGTAATTTCTTAAAAGTATTTTTTTTTTAAAGTTGAGTATGAGAACTTATCTCATAGAAGAACAATGGAGACTTATTTGCTATTACCAAACAAGCTGTGACAGCAATCCTACAGTCCTCAGTTGCATGAGTTCGTTTTGCATAGATGCATGACTGCTGTGCTCGACAGCAAAATCAAAATTATCTTAGAAAATCTTACCTCATTTTAATTTACTGGCGATTGAATGTATCGTGTGAGAAATGGCTGTGGCTCCATTAGTCAAAACTGCAATGTTAAGTTAGCATTTAAATTTTTCACAACATTCTTGTTTTGTAGTCCTTATTCTATGTTCTATTTTAACCGATTAACGGTATATATACACGTAGATATACATAGACAGGCGCGCTTGGGGAACACTTCACACAAGTTACTTAAGTAGAGTCACACTAAACATGTTAAAATTAAGTTTATTATTTATCCCTCTATGGTGCTCATTTCTTGGAATATAGTTTTTTTTGGCACATACATTCGATTGATGGCATCCTGCTTGTCATAGTCGAAATATTTTTTGAGAATCACTTGACTATTTTTTTTACTTAAATAACTTTTTACCGAGTTAACACTTCCTAAAGTTGCAAATTTTGACAATTTTAGTATGCTTTTTTATTAAATTAGCTAACTGCCGCATCTTTTATAACGACTTAGATGTACTCATTTTTTCTGCACCTGACAGTAATTACCACACGTTCACTAAAGACGGTTTTATTCAAACTGTTGACATTCTCAATTAACATGTTAATAAAGTTTTTCAATATGTCTTTTTACTACCATTACATTGCAAGTTATTACAACTCTGACTAACTTATTCTGTTTTATATTTTGTTCAGCGCTGGCAAGCGTCGCATTGAGCCAACCAGGTGAGATTATTATGGTAGTGTAGGAAAGCACTAGGCCATCACAACTAGCACTGAGAAAAAACCCGAGCCATACGTTATTTTCTTCTATTTTTACCCCCACCCACACGTTGTTTGTTTGTTAAAGACACTCTGTTTTTGTTTGTTTTAATTTTTTTAGTGGGGGATTTATTGTTTGTAGTATATTTTGGATTTAATTAGGTTTTGACGTGAGCTATGCACAAATTATTTACTGTTTGAAGCTTAGCAATGCACTTCTAGGTTTGCAGTACATGAAGCCATTATCATAATTCATCAGTTTTTAATCACCTGTTTTTAATTACCTGTTATTTAATCACCTGTTCTTAATCCCCTGTTACTAAATCAAAGAAAAGAGCATACCAATTTAATAGTCGATACGTGACCTTGTTTTAATTGTCTATTAATCGCAGAGAATTGTGAAGTATTATTATTTATAATTGTTGACAAACGGTAAGCTGTAAACAGTATAAACAGGGAAAAATTTGAATGCAGAAAATGAAAACTCTGAAAAGAGGCTTCACGAAAAAAATTTGTTTTATCTCACAGGTCTCATGCATTTCAGGCTAAGAAAACCAGTTTGCTTCAGGTTGTGGCACATTCATGGCCAAGCAAGTTACTGTTCATTGAAACAAATTTTGTTGCCATTTACTTTGCTACATTCAAAGCAATGTTCAAAATAGACTGGAGCAGACAAGGTTCAAAAGCTTGTGTATATTTACAGGCATCTTATGTCAGGAGAGGATTCGTAATTTCTGTACCTCTGCCATAATAGTTATCAATATATAGTGGCTAGTTAGTTTACCTGTTTATAACTTTGCAGAGTTAAGGTTCTTTATACTTCATTTAGTTTATTAGCAATATCTGGAATGAAAGTTATAGATTCTGATGTTTTCTGTAGTTTGCTTTATCTGTGTAATTGTGTTGTTGAAAATTAAATAAATGATAAATTGTGTTATGCATTTCTCAATTAACTTCAGTGTGTTATTCTCTTTAAATAGTTAAAATCAGCTGTTAATAAAGCATTTAAAGATTTTTTTAATTGCAACTCAGTGAAATAGCACGTCCTTGTGAATGAGGCCTATCGCTGGGAAGTTTCCTTTAGTAGCTGCTAATTCTACAATAAAATTCTTGATGGTAGGATAGTACGACAATGCCTAGGTTACAGTGTTTGGAAAATTATGTAACTGAATAATAGTTTGGTTTTTTACATGAATAATTCATGTGGCTATGAAAGTCTTTTGACTTACAGTGTTGGACTTAGAAAATTTTGTTCACTAATTCTCATCAGTTATGTTTGCCCGGATGTGTTTTAAAGCTTCGAGGTGAAAAATAAGATTTTCTTGCTTGTAATTTTAAGTAAATTTAACATTTTCCAAGGGTGCCTGACAGTTATTTCATGACCTACGTTATTTAGTGGCAGATTGCTGTCTGCCATAAGAAAGTTGCAGCCATGGCTATAAAAAGTCATAACATTTTCTAAAACATTAGTGTAGTGTTATTCTTCTTTCAGGTATTTTTTGTAAAGCACCGTCAATTCTCTGTGCTCTTTTCAGCCCTGAAAGTACCCTCAGTTATGGTTGCAATGCTTCACGTGTCTGTTGGCTTACAAATTATTTTGGATGCATTAAGGGATTGCAGACATATGATCTGATCAGAATGGACACCAAACAGGTTTGATGAGTAGAAGGGTAGTGTCGACTGTGGAAGTAATCATGATTTGCTTCACAAATGGAATGTAGGAAGTGATCAATGTTTGGATTGTGTTAAGCTTGTTAGTTAATACATATGATTTGGTATATACATGTACATTGCCAAATAGTTTGTCTATATTTAACCAAAAAAAGTTGGTAAGTTAATACTTGAATTCAAAATATGGTTTAGAATGAGGAATACTCTGAAGAGTTTTATAGAGGTGAGTGCCAACTTCTTAAACTGATTTTATTATTGTAGTATGTAACTTACACCAACTTGGCGTAAGTTGGGGCTGAAACTGGAAATTGTTCAGATCAAACTATTCATGCTCTAATTTTCTTCTGCTGTTCAACTCAGATTAAGATGATTTTTATGTATCCAGTTGCAACTCTGCTGTGTTCTTAACAAGGAAGATGCTACTGTGGGTGGCAGTAGAAATCAGGATATTATAGTGCTTCAGGATTATTTATCACATAGGTGGCTGGGGTGCTAGTTCCATATAGTTAGCTAAGTATTGTAATCATTGGTTAGTGAATTAGTTGACAAAACCTTGCAAAAAGTGTAGATAGTTCGTTTATTTCTCGGAAAAATTTATCGTTGCGGCATATTTTCATAAATAAATGTCAAAATAGCAATGTCGTATGCCTTTTGACATGTTATTTCAAGGACTGGGCTCTACTGCAGAAATCACACTTCTAGGTGTTGAAGTTTTCGTTGCTTCGGTTTTTAGTTGATCGAATTGTTAAACTTTAGTAATTCATGCATGTTCATTAAATGGACAAGAAACAAAAAACCCAAAGATGTTGCAGTTCTGCCGAATTAATATTACTTCTACCTCCCCCTTCCAAGGAAGCTTCAGAATTCATAGAGTAGCCTAGAGGATAAGCACACTGACTCTTTAATTCATTTGACTGGTGCTTTGGGTTTTTGATTTCATACACTTTCATTATTCTATTTTCCTTGAACAATGATGAATTTATCATGCTGCTGTAAGTTGTATGTTCCTTCATGTTTCAAACCACCGATTTTTTTTCAATGACAAATTTCATTACTGTGGCTTAACCTGTACTGTTTTTCCATTGGTATGCTCTCAGTTTAAGGAGGAAACCACAGGGCAACCCTGTCCCTCAGAAGCCTGATCGTCTCAGGTAACGGAAAATATGGAGGGTCTCTGCTGTATGTGCCTTCTAATGCGCATCTTTACACTCTCATGTTCTATGTAGTGCACTTTATGTATGCCCAGTATTGAACGCTTCAAGTCCTTTTGTTGCATGGGGAACTTGATGTATTTCTTGTAAATTTCAGGTGTCCCTGTATTTGTCAAAACGTTTGTCTTAAACTTGTAAGAATGTAGTGCAACAAATGCATCCCAACACTTCTGTGGAATCTCCTCATTTTGCGGAGTTGTTTTTTTTTTGGGCTCACTAAGACGTTCTCCTCCGTCATCACGTCGTGGCAAAGTAGTACAAGAAGTAGCAGCATTGTAATTTATCGTGTGCTTACCTTGTTTCCTACTTGAACACTCTTATATCATATTTGAGCACTCCTACTTCATTGGTTAAAAGAATGTATTAACATGACTTAGGCTTCAGTGTAACTTACAAAACGGCTTGCTCTACTGTTTCAATGTTCGTGGTTTATCCCTTATATAAGAAGCTATACTGTAGCTTGCTTGACCAGCCTCCTTGCCAACCTTTGTTATAAAAATGATTCGTAGGCAGAGTCTCTTTTGGAAATATATGTGGAGGGTATCATATATACTCGCTCATTTTTTAATGAATTTGTAAAATGTTATTGTTTTTGAAAAACAGAGCACTGAAGCAAAGTGTAATGCATGTTTTCAGAAAAGTGTGCATGATTGTTTTCTGCAATTTGTATCAATACTGACAATCCAAGTACTTACCGTTATGCGCAGTACTGCTGAAATATTTAGTTAAGACATTAAAAACGATGAAGACTTCGTCTTGTCGTTAGTGTTGAAGGTTAATTCCACTTCTGCTCGTTTGTAGTATCAAACTTGCCTTAGTCGAGTTAATGTCAGTCTAGCAAGTGCCATTTTGTATCAAGGACCTGTTGGGAATTAATCTTTGAGATTTCATTATACATGTTTGTTTTCTGATGCATAAACATGTGGCCATGATCCTCCTATGTACCTCTAGTTGGTTTCAAGGAAGAGAATATTTTCATTGATTAGAACATGTTATTCAGTATTCAACCATAGCTGTGAGTAATAAATTCGTCAACATTTAGTTTTACCGCTGTAAATGTTTATCTTTTGAATAAATTTTCTTTATTGGTAATTATTACTGTGGTAATTTTCAATTATTTACTAGTGAAATTATCTTATTTCGAAAAAATGTATTAATTCTTTAGATTGTATGATTACTTCTGATGCATGTGTTTCATCGTATTTAATCAACTGTTACTAGTTTCCTGTTTAATCAAAAGTTTTTAGTATTTCCCCATTGAATGTCTGTTGCATGTTATTTAAACTGCTTTTCCATGTTTAAGTATAGTTGCACATTGATTTCAGAAGAAATTTTTGGTTTCTGCTTGTGCCCAGAATACTTGCGACGTCCAGTTGTGGCATTACTCTTGCTTACTGCTCTTGTCAAAGAACAATTTTTCACGTTGCAATATAGTATCTACGGTAAAACTTTAGGAAGGTTTGATGCGAGATGCATCACCTCGATGCTTTGTGTACATTGGTGTCTTGCCTCCTCTGTCTGCTTTGTAAAACCGCTTCTCATATGCAATTGTGGTTGTGTTAGAGAGGCTACACCAGTTAAACTCCAAGTTGGAACTTTTATGCTGTTTTTTTGAATTTCTCAATTCAGTTGACAGTTAATAAGGTTGCTAATAGCATAGTTTTCTACAATTGTTGGTACATGGGCCATGATATATTGAGTTTTTTTCTTCATCTATACACATATACCTGTATTGCGTTGGTGCAGCATCGTTCAATAATAGGTTTTTTCAGTTTCAAGTTTTAAAAATTCAGCTAGCGTTGAGTGCTCATGAAAATTAAAGAGCTGCCGCTGTCAATCAGTAGTTGAAGATATGTTATCTTAATTTTTCTCAGCTTGTTCGTTATTCATTATTCAATACGAAGTTTAATGTTTACAAGCCCGTCGGGTAAAAATTTTACTTATATTTTTAATTTAGTGTTAAGTACCGCATGGACCTTTGCTTTAGTGAAATGTGTGTTATCTAACGTTGAGTATATAATGCATGGTACTGAACCCTTGGTACAACGTGGCCAGGCTGCCGATAGCAGGCGGAGGTAGCGGCATGACCCCAGCACTGCGTCGTACGCCGTCTTCCGGCACGGGGTGGCGCCAGTCTGACAATGACCTGATGAAGGGAGGCAGCACCAAAGCCTCGACACCTGGCAGCAAGGAAACGAGTCCTAAAACTGCAGACTTGAAAAGGATGTCTGCGTCTTTTGTCGAGGTGGGTGAACTTATATTCTTAGTTTAAAACTAAGCGCAAGAACGTATACTACGTGTGTTTACAGCCGCGTTGTTTTTCATCGGGGGCGATGCCAATTTTTACAAAGAAACATCTACGTATCCACTCCTGATGCTCAGGTAATATGTGGTGCTAGTTTGTTTGTCACCAGTTCAATTGGAACACATGTCTCATAAAACCGATTATGAACTAACACTTGGCATTTAAAGCGTGTAATTTTAATGTGTTTCACTATTTCGGTAAACTCTCTTCCGGTATTTCACTTTTTACGGTAAACTCTCACTCTTCTTCAATTGCTTCTGATGATACTGTCTTCTTTCTACTGATTGGTGCAAAATGACGTTGGTCTAAGCACACCCTATACGAGCATGTTAATATATCGAGTTTGCAGTTTTAAAAATATAAGAAAACTGGGGACGTGGACAATTCATTTTTTGATAATATAATTATACAGTACATATGTTTAAAGTATTTCAATTTAACTTAATTTAACTTATGATTGATGTCGTTTACTTCTTCTCTATTCGGAAACCAAGGGAATATTTGTCGTGAACTAGCGTGGGGAATTTTGTGGTGGATGCGTGTGTTCGAGCCTGCCCAGCAGGTGTGCTAGAACACATGTCCGTAGTATAGCATCTGATGATACCAGTAAACAGGATTTTACCTTGCACTGTGTTTTCGAATGAATTTTAGTTAATTTTAATGTGTTGAATCCAAATATACGATCAGTTTCATTCCAGGTTTCCATGATCTAAAATACATTTTTGTGTGAAGGAGTGATTTTGTGCTTCTAGTGAAATAAAGGGATACGGAGATGTTCAAAACCAGGACTCAAATGAATGGGACAATAGGCCAGTGAAGATGTGTGATTGCAATGCGCGAAAGAGTTGATAGGCAACAAGTTGGATATCAATTTGTTGCTTGTCAACTCTTTTTGATTCGACCTATTAGATTTAAGAGGAAGGTTTCTAAAATTGATGGCTGAGCAGCAGAGCACAACAAGGAAGGCTGTAATTGAGTAGTTAGGGCTCTTGACTGCTTAACGGTGAACCTTGTGTGCAAATGGTAGGGACACACGCCTCTTAGTCTAAATAATTGGAGTAGTTCTAAATGGAGAGATATTAGCTGAACAGACTAATGTTTGGGTTGAACGACTTGGGAAAACTGAATAATATTAGAAGCAGTTCGAAGTGTTTGGAACTGTTTTTTCAACGAGCAAATATTTCGTTTGAGATACCTATTCGCAATACGTTATTTGATCGTGCTCCAAGTTTAATACATATTATACAAATTGCTAGTTCCCACGTAATTATAGATACAGTTTGTTTTCACACGTCATTTGCCTCAATTTTGTTTCGGTTAGTCATGTATTTGGACTCGCTATTATTTTACAGATGTCTCCCGAGGAGCCTGTGCTGTCGCAGCTCGCCGCTCTTGACGCTCCTGTGCGTCGTCAGTTTATGGTTGTTGTTGCTGTGATGTCCTTGGCTGCATCCAGAGTTTGCTGTGCAAAAATTTAATTTGTATGCTTCCACAAGTGAATTAAAACTAGAAGCTCTTGGGAATTCTAAGAAAATTGTTTCGTGAATCAACACTGGTTTTTGATATCTGTATTGCGGAGATAATTATCCTGGAAATGGCCAATGATCTTGTAATGAAATTTTTAAAGAATTTTAGCGTCATGTGTGGTGAAATTGCGGATCTGGATTTGCCAAGTGACATGTTTTGCTATTGTTGTGTGGTGTTACCTTCCCTTCTTACTTTGATTTTTGTTGAGAATGCTTAGATATGAACTTGACAGATGACTCCATTTGTCTGACCTCCCTCTTTGTTTATGACACTGAATTGAAGTTTCAACCGTCACTGCAGTAGTAATGAAGGAGTGTTCAAACTTTTGAATGTGGAGTAATTGCGTATACCCTTCATTAACGTAAAGTCGAAGTTGCTTGCGCTCGTTCTGACCTAGTTTGTTTGCCGTAATTTTTACTAGATATTCTGTGTTTCTCTTGCTTCACGTCCTTGAAGTCACCAAAAACATTGTATTGTTTTAATGCAACTTGATTTTAATAAAAACCTTAAAGTTTTAGTTTATTGCTAATAGTTTTTGAGCCGAAATTGCCAGTAAATTGTTTACAATTTTTTTTAACCATCATTCGTCCTTCTTTGAAATTGTAGTTCAAAATTTTCTGCATTTTGTGGTTTGAACTTACCTTCTGAGATATAGCGGTGATTTGTATCCATAATTTTTCTTGAAATTTCTACTGGCATGATATGTGCAAGTAATTATTCCTGTCCCAAGCAAATGCTCCGGATTTTTTTTGAATTACTGGCTTTATTTGCCAAGTAATTTTATTTTTGTGTGTTTCTACCTTTACTTCTCATTCCTTAGTACGGATTCGACTTTATTTTCTCTGCTCTAGATCCTGTGGTATCAAATTGTAATTCATGTTTATATAATTTGAAATGAACCCGTGTGTTGTCCAGAAATTGACCGTTTTAACTGGACGTATTGGAGTCGAATTTCTAGCTGTTAGTGAGAGTGCTTGATTGCTGATGCCAGATCTGATTTGTCCATGTACTTCATTCCCGATTTTGTTTTACTCAGAGTTACAAAGTTTTCGTCTGAGGATTTAGCTTTGTTTGTCCTATCTTCCTTGTTCTTTCATTTTGCTGCCATTCATCTGTAATATTTTATCTGTTTCATTGCCAACTTGATTTACTTGGCTTCTGATGAACTAGTATTTCGTCTAGTGGATCACGAGTGCTCTTCAGTAATACTGGTGTTATAGAAAAGTTTTGGATGCTAGTAGTAGATTATTTCAAATACAGTAAATGTACAATTCCAAAAAGTACCGTTTTCAGAATTTGGGTCAGTAACCAAGAAAATATATCATTATTTTCAACTTATATTCCTCGAGGTGACTACACATTTTAATTTCATGCATAGTTCTTTCTCTTTTTTCAAATGTATAATTTACTAATTCTAGAAGTTTACAATCGAAAATAATTAGTGCTCTAATCTATTGTAATTGAGAAAAGATGAAGCAAATGGGTTTATTTTATTATTTTATTGTGACATTCTTTTGGTAATGGTATCTGATTTAATTTTGTAATGCATTTATCAGGCTTTCCAATAAGCTTATTGGAAAAAAATTGAAAAATTGAAATTCAATTTTTTAGTGTGAGGTGTATGAAAAATTTAGGTTTTATAAAAGCTTAGTGTACAAAGTTTGGCTCTTATGAAGTTGAATATTTTTATCGCTCTTTTTGGTTTATGTCAGTACTTAGCTTTATTTTTGTGTTGATATTCTTCTATTTTTGAGCGATTCAATGATAAATTTTTCTTAGTATTCCACCTGGAAAGTTGCCTATTATTTGTGTTTTCCCTTTAAATAATAATCGTGCTCTGTGCTTGATTTGGTGATCCCCTTCAGCCAGAGCGCACTTCATTGAGTACAGTGAAGACTTCTGATGTTCTCCCACATGAACGCGTGCTTCATGCATGCGGACTGCTCAAATAAATTACATTCAATTGCACCAAATACTTCAAAATTTTTCCGAAGCATGAATGGATTTTATACTATTTATTATTCATGATATTTAAAGTTTTGCTATGGTTTTATATTTTACTTGTGTCTTACGAAAAAATTGTATTCATTTACTTCACTCAGTTCAAATGCAATTGGAGAGATACTTCATTTAAAACTTATTTTTAGTAACATCAAAGTCATTCCATGCCATATCAATGTACATGCTTTGTATATGTATGTGCTTTCATTCATAAACCTAGATTCTGACGTTTGAGCTTATACTTTAAAAGGTAATTTGAAGCGTATCTCTTTAAAAATGTCTTAAGATCTTCATGTATCATTCTCAGTCAAGTTTTTCCTTGTATCTGGAATCCTTTTTACTTTATAATGGATGAAAAGCTGTCTAAAGTCACTTTCAAAAAAATGTTTTGTTTCTCATAAATTTTAGTTTTATTCAGGTACACCTTCTATTTAAGCTTTGTCACTTTGATCGAAATCAGTTACAAAAAGCTTTCTCTTTTTTCATTACATTTTCGTCGAAAATTTAGTAAATTTAGTCGAGATTTTAGTCAAGTTTTGATTAGTCTGTAGTCATGAATTTTTTTTACTGATAGATCAGCTGTTGGAGTTAGCTCAATATATTGAACTAGTGCATGTGTGACAAGGTCAAACCTAATTTATTATCACGCTGTACAGTTGGGCTTTGTGGAGAACCGCAGTCCCGCAGCCGCGGCCGCCGCTGCTGCAGGAGGCGGGTCTGCTGCTGCTAGGCAGGAGGAACGTGTCAACCTGCAGGAGCTGGAGAACCTGCGCTCTGAAGTTAAAGACCTAAACGAGAAGCTGGAAACTCTCCGCAGTGAGTTGCTCCTTTCCGAGGTTACATTACTATTTTTAAAGAAATTTCAGAGTAACAGATACAAGATCTTGTATTTAAGAGTTTGATTCTATGCAAGAGTTTGGACACGTAGGACAGACATACGGATACGGTAGTAAATTTTTCAGATGCGTTGAACTTCGACGCATCGTAATACTGAAGCATTTAGTCTGGAAGAAAGAACAGAAATGAGAAACTAGAAACCCGACAAAATAAGTTACACTAAAAACTTTGTCAGTGATGAGTTTTCTTACATGTTTGCTGCCTGCTAATCAGGGAATCCAAGCCTTTTATTTGGCTGCTGTCCGTGAAATTTTTGGAGCCTATCCTGAATGTGAAGAAAGCTTCAAGTTAATTGAATTTTCATTTCAGTGCGGCTTCGAAGTTTTTCTACTGTTCACGCAGGGGTGCTCATCTCTATATCCCATCGGCGACAATAGTTCCATTGAAAAGAAAAATACATTGAAAATAGTTGTACCCCTCCCTAGGGCGACGCCTGGGATCTCTTGTTCGTCGTGCTTTAGACATTCGCGTCTGATTTCTATATCATTGTTCTCATTAGTATTATACTTGTTCTATATAATGGTTTTCGATTTATATGAAATTGTCTAAAGTACATGTAGAAACCCTCGAATTGAAGCTACATAACTTCGTTAATTTCAGCTCAATAGGTGTAGTGTGTTCAGGTTTTGGTTATTTATTCGTTGTCTAAGCTGCATTTGTGTGCATGGAATCAACATTTGTCACCTTACAGTAAAACGCGCTCAGGACAAAGACAAACTGAAGGAGGGAGAGAAGCTGCGGTTACAGGTGGAACAGCTCACTGAGAACAAGGCTCGTCTTATGGAGAACTTGGTAAGTTGTCCTGGCAACTTTTATACTTTCTTTTACAAAAAAGGGATCAGATATGTACATGTAATGTATGCTTTCTCTTTGCCTCTGCACGTTTAATAAACAACGTATCGTTTTCTTCCTAAACAACACATTACTGCTCCATGCACATTTTTACTGCTCCATGCGCTACCGTTCTCCATCCATTTTACCCATGTGTGCTATACTTGGCTAATTATTTTTTCTGAAAAATAAAACGATTGTTCCTAATCAACAATTTTCGAGCATATCGTCAACGTTTTGCGTGCTCTAATTTATTGAGGCAACCTATGCCTGTATAAAATACCGTCATTAACTCCAGGTCTTACGTTCAAATCATCATTGCCCATCCTCTGATACATTCACTGGAAAAAATGTTTCCTACACAATTAGCTCAATAAAGTTTTGCCATAAATCCTTTCTTGTCTACTTGTTTCAGTTCAACGCGATGAAAACGCTCACATTTCACGCATTTACCTAGCTTTCTCCCCTTTTAATCTCACTAACATTTCCATTCCACTACGAAAGACAGAAATCGTTGGTCTAGTAACGAAGACATAGGTGACTGTGAAACAATGAAATGAGCAGACATGAGAGAATGAGTATCTTTTGGGAAAATGAATATCGGTAGTAATTTTTATCACTTAAAATATATTTGCGATGCATGCATCAGTTTTAGCTTCCAGAAAGACTAGGTAGCCAAAAACTTTAGCTCTGTTTGGTTCGTCATCTGACAAAATGTATTACTTGTGCTGACCTTGCATTTATTCTGCGTGCTTGAATATATCAAAAGCACTACGTTGGGGTAATTTAAAATGTGAAAGGGAGGCAAAGAATTCAGATTCGGTAAATCGGAACCCAGGACTGGTTACAATTGGTTGTAAAGTTTACCTTCTTATAATTATCGTTGCCAAAATGGCGTACGACGTATGTGTCCATGCTTCCATTGAACTGACTGGCGCTTCGTTTCAGGACTGAAAAATGACATCCTTGTCATTGTCACAATCAATGAAAAGAAAGTCCTATGCATGCCTTCTTCATGACTCGCATGTTTCTGTTTCCAGCCCCGAGAAAAAACATCGGCGTTATAACTTGAATGTACGTCGTATATGACATGCACCTTGTATATGTTTGTCATATTGACTGGATCGGCGTGTTGTTGACAGGGTCAGCTGCAGAAAGAGTTAGTGGGTGCCCGCAACGAGGCCCGGGATGCAGCGGAGAGCCGTAACCAGACCGTGGAGGATACGCAGGACCTCGCAGACACCGTCGAGATGCTCACCCTCGACAAAGAGATGGCTGAGGAACGCGCCGAGACGCTTCAGCTCGAGCTCGAGCAGGCACGAGAGCTAATTGAGGAGCTCACGTGAGTTATCATCCTCTGATAATTGTCGCACATTATTGTACGAAGTTGTCGTTTTGCGTTCTTCCATAAGTTGAATAGCTGTTGAATTATTTTAGAATTCATTTACTTCATTTACATTCAATTCCGTTTCCGTTAGATAAACGGGAATCTAAGAAAACTTAACTCTCAGTAGAGAAATTCGACTGGTTGCATGGGGAAGTGAAGGCAAGTGGCTTGAAATTTGGTTCTCCCGTCAGATAATACAAGGGCATTAACATTTATTTTTCTCTAATTCATAGAGTTGACCTCGAGATCCTGAAAGAAGCTAGTAGCGATCAAGAAGCCCAGGGAGGAGGCGGGATAACAGAGGCACCGACTGGTGCCACGGTGCTGCAAGTCAAGCAGCTGGAGCAGCAGAACCAGCGCCTTCACGAGACGCTCGTCAAGTGAGTGGTACACAATTATCTGGACCAGTACACCCAATAATGGTGTAAGTTGTTTCTATCTTATAACTTATATGCATGTTCTGGCGGAAAATAGGAAACAGAGGCAGCAGCCATTCTGTATACTGGTAAATAGAGCATTTTTAGCCCTGATTTATGCTTTTTCATGTGGAGATACCGTAGACTAAGAAATGTTTAGGTAAACAATCTGTAGATTTCCTTTGTATATTTAACAGTTTATTATTTTGATACTTCGATTATCTAGCTGTTTCTTTATTTAGTTCATTAATTAGTTGTTTGCATTCATTTGGATTTGAACTTTTAATCTACAATTGCTAGTTTTACATTGAATAAGCTATACATCAGAGACTGGTCGAATACTAGGGAAAAGTACTTGAGAATAGTAATATAATGGGTACTTAGTACTTAATTTATTAGATGTAATGTGTAAGGAAAAGCTTATGAGGCTGTAGTAATAAATGACACCTGAACGAAAATTGAGAATAGTCTTGCCACGTTGATGACAGCTCCTCCCGAACCAAATCTTGGTTTAACTGTCGTATTATAACGTCCAGGATGCGTGACCTGACGGCCCACGAGAAGCACGAAATGCAGAAGCTCACCAAAGAGTTGGAGGCTCGCAAGACAGAGATAGGTGTGGCTGCTCGAGCAAAGGAGCACCTGGAGCAGGAACTGACGCAGTGCAGGGCGCAGGTGGCAGACCTGCAGGAGCAGGTGGATGCTGCCCTTGGCGCTGAGGAGATGGTCGAGACGCTCACCGAACGCAACTTGGAGCTCGAGGAACAAGTCATGGAGCTCGAGGAACAGGTTGGTTGTCATTTGGATGGTTTAAGAATAAAGTCAAGTTTAAAATTATTGAGACAAATCGGAGCTTGTGTTGAGTTTGATGGGTGAGGTGTCTGAGGCCATTACGAGTAATAGTGGTGGTGGTGGTAAAATGACTGAAGTCATTTTTAGGACGCTGCGTTGAAGATCTGAGGGTAATTTTTATCATAAACATGCAATAAAATGCTGCTTCATGTGTAACAATTTTATTACGTAAGAGGGATCGAAGACTTGCTATGGCTCCTTTTTCCAGTCACCATGAAACTTCTTAGTTTCATCGCTCGTTAATCGCGCTGATCTGAGAACTTTTTGTCAAATATTTTTCTTCAGCGATTAATTAGTCCCAGAAAAATATTAAATGTATGAATGTATATTTTGTACAGTGAACACTGCTATTTTCTAGATTGTTTAATGGTAAACTGGTAGGAAAAAGTGTAAAGAGGAGAAGGCCTCATGGTTCTCCTGCTCTCGCTATTATTCGAGTTGCCATCCGCAGCGTTAGACCTTCGTTCTTGTAAAAGTGCGTATTGTGAATACATGTGAGGCTGTCTGCTAGGTGAAGAAAATGAGTGCTAACTCAGCAAATATCTCACTTCAGATCTCCCAGCTTTCAAAAGCTAGTCAATGATCTTCGGACGAAGTATTGATCGAAAAACTTTAAGACGGTTCATACAAATGGAACGAATTCTGAACGCTCTGTAGACTTATTGTTTCAATAAACTTTTGGTAATTACGTGAATGTGGTTGCGATACACATTTTCGTACGCATGTAATTCTAGTTTTACGGTTCATGTAGAATGTTCGCAGCTTGTGGTCTAGACGATATGTTGTTATTCTATATTCTAGTCGTACTGATTTGATGCAGCGGGAGTGAGCTTTCCGTTATCAGGGTAGGATTTCTGTGTGTGCTGTTGTATTCAGTGCTGTTCTGTCAGGTGCGTGACCTGGAAGACATCAACTACACCAACGATCTACTGGTGGAGGGTGCTAAGGAACAGGAGCTTGAGCTCAGGGAGGACCTCGACCTCAATCTCGCCAAACTCAGAGAGGTCAGACTGACTGCATGCTATTTTCTATAAATTGTATCTCATCTTTTGATGAATTACATAAAAAGTAAAACAGCCTTAATTGTATTGTTGCCTTGATTTTGGTTGAATTAAACATAGCTTGTTATGAACGTTTCGGCTCTCAGAGTGTATTCTATCAAGTGTCCTAATTAGGTGGTATTTGTTACCTTCGTCAGGAGGTAGTCGAAGCAGACATTTTTTGTACACTGCCAGTTTTTGCACAGAACTGAAAGGAGTGAATGGGAAAGCTTCCAAGTTCTTCCGCTTCTGAGGCTTATTGTCCATATTTAAGTGGAGAAACCTCTTTGTTTTTTCCTGTACCGAGTCAGATAATAGTTCTAAATAAGCGCTATGGTATCAAGTATAATAAATGACTAATTTTTTGTGATCTCTGTTGTTTTTAAGGTTTTAATTGGCAAGTGCATACGTTTAAAGCTTTTCTTCAGCATAATGCCTCGAATTTAATAAAAAAAATTCATTTCAGTACCTAAGAAAACTATTTCTATCTTTAAGCATTCTCACTTGTTTTCATTTAATTCAACTTCTTTTTCTCTTACCTCGTTTCAATGTTTGACGGCTCTTAAGAATTAAGTAGGAATCCAGTCACTCTTAGGTGACATAAAAGCAAACCTGTGCTTGGATTCGAGGATACATTGCAGATTTTGGAAGTGTATGATAACCAGTTTCAAGTCCTGTGCACTACCACGCCTCATGGCAGACCTGAGTTCAGTCATGGCATGCTGTGCAGGTGGAACGTGAGAGGGATGCGCTGGGTGCAGTGGTGGTGGACCGGGACGCAACCATCACCAAGTTCAGGGAGCTCGTCCAGACGCTTACTGACCAGAACACCAACCTCAGAAACGAGCTCACCAAGGCTACCAACCGTCCTGTGGGCACGCCTTCTGAGGTCATCGATTTCAAGGTAAGACTTAACTTTCTATTGTTCATCAAAATAATTACATATGCCCCACAATAGTTGTACCTTCGTTATTTTTAATGCCTCTATTTTATGGATGATAAATTCAAGTTTGCTCATCTTTAGTCGAGTGTTCTTTTTTAGTGGTCATTTTAAACTGTAAGGGATATTTCAATTAATTAACCTGACATTTTAATTTTGTTAGCCCAAAAACTAAATCGGGTTTTATTCAAGACGTGTCGTAAATTTACATTGTAAGTTCATGAACTTGTAAGCTCCTTGCTTTAGCGTCAATTCCTCTATGAAATTATTAGACTTACGGTAATCTGATGTTAGTCCACCCGCATCTACACTGCTAAGATCACCAGATATTGAGCAAGCCTATCAACTTTCTGGAAACTTGCAACTCTGAACAAGTAAAGTTAGATAGATGGGGTCTATAAAAAAAATCCAACCAGCTCTTTGAATGTTAATAACGTGCTATCTAATTATCCGATTTAAATGGTCCCTTTTTTGGTTCAATACAGAAGACTATTTTCTGTTCTCCTTTGTTCTCTTATATGAAATTGACCAGGGCGTAATTGGTAATTGTTTGTTACTTCTCTGAATTCCTTAGAAGCTCTTCTCATTCTTAGTCTTTTTTATCATCTTGAACAGGAACGCCTAAACTGCAATAGTGGAGAGCCTTGCTACTTGAGTATAATGGTGCTCAGTGTCATGAATGAGATCGCAATGCAACCTGCATTAAATAGAATTATTCGGAAACAAAGCTCTATTGCATCATAAATGAATGTGCATTGCACTTGAAATGAAAATATGCACAACTGGTTTAAGGATTTCGTTTATACAGAGTGAACTGTTAAGAAATCTCCATACATAATTCTATTAATTTTGAGTAGTTGACTGTATGATATCACCCGTATATTGTGTCTGGGATGAGCAGAAGCTGTTCACGGAGACAAAAGCGCACAGTGCAGCCATTGATCTCGAACTGCGCGAGCTGGAGCTGCAGCAGGCGCGGGATCACGTCACCTACCTCAAGCAGTACCTGCCTGACAACTTCATGACCCGTGGTGGTGAGTCTTCTTCCATCTGTCAACTCGTCCTGGTTTGAGGATTGGTTAAACCATCAACTCATATTCAGCGCTATGTTTTGCTCTCTTTTAACGATGGGTTGTACAAATCTTATGCTTAGTTTCAATTCTTCTGCTTTTGAATTCTGTCTAAAATTTTCCTCTTCGCTTTTTAAATTTGGAGGATATATTTATCTAAATATACCTTACTTGTAGAGTTCGATTAAAAGTTGACAAGTATGTGGCTATCCTCCATTGTACACTTGCTTAATTTACTTCTATAAAACTGTAAAACAGTTGTTAATGGCTTTAAGAGGTACAGAGGCCAGTTGTGAGTCCCATTTCTTTATTAATATTAGGTAAGTTTTCTTTAACATTTGTATGTGTAGCTCTGCCATTTGAGACTTGGAAAACTTTTCTATGTTCATTCCAGTTGCACATTATTTCAATTTTGTGGTGTTAATATCGAAGCCCTTTTCTGTAGTAGTATACTCTTCTATTCATTCTACCACAGATTTTATTCACTCATTTATTTAAAAAACTGATTTTAGTATATCATGCTTGTAGGTGAAAATTACTTTTCTCCAGCATAAAATAATAGATTTGCAGAAAGGATCTGTGTACTGTGGGTTTATACCAGTGTTTCTCAAAGTTTTTTCAATCACCGCCCCCTTAGGACACTATTTGATTTTCCACCGCCGCCTAATGATTATATTACTGTAAACTATACAGTAATATACGCCCCCCTTTCAAGGCGTACCCTCCTACCGCCCCCTTGGATTTCCTCAACGCCCCCAGGGGGGCGGTACAGACCACGTTGAGAAACACTGAAGTATACTACGCTCTATGATAGATCGGGATAAAGTTCATTTATTTATTTATTCTGTTGGCGACCTTCTTGCAGGCGATCAAGATGCTGTTAACCTACTGCTGCTGCTGCCGCGTGTCATCTGGAAGGCGGATGTCGTGCTCAATGGAGTCCAGAAATTCAGTGAGCCAGAGACCATTGACCGCCCTGGTGTGCTGAAAACCCACGCTGTTGACCAATTTGCCTTCGCTTGCAGACTGCAGCAACTACTGCACACTGTGCAGGTATTATCATGAGGAGCACTGTTTTCAGTACACCATCAAAATTTTATAAATTACTATTGGAGATTATGTATTTTAGCCTTGTCCCTTCTTATTACGAGTTTCCAAATTCGAGCCTGATTACTCACACAATTGCTTCACTCTGTTCTCCATTCAAATATTTTGGCTCTATTTGGATATGAAAAGAAACTGCTAAAGGCTGATGCTGTAGGACCATGTCATGTTTCCTTGCTCATGCACCTAGTACAACTCCCTCCCAATATAGATGGCAGGGTGGGAATCCAGGCAAATAATTGGTCACTGACATGCATTTTCAAATCTTAACGGGTTTTAACGCACCCTCTTGCATTTGTTAAATATGCATGTCTTAGCCAGTAATTTTCTAAGTCAGTCTATTTACTCCTTTCACTTCACACTACTGGGCTATCCATACACTTCTCATTCATTCTCTTCATACTCCCCAGTTAAATTCTCTTTGCTCTATTCTGTTTTATAACTCGCTTGCCGTATTTGTCTTAGGTTGAACCTCATTTTTGTCGCATCGCGCTATTTCTAAAGTGGTTTTCGAGCAGAAATAAATACTGTAAATGGTAGTAAAACATAAAACTTGGTTCACTGTTTTTTGTTAGGAGGAAATATGTTTCGTCTCATCTTTAGAGAAATGGCTAGTATTGTAGAAAAGAAATGGAATTTATAGTTGATAAAATATTTTTATGAAGTGCTATAAGTTTTTTAAAGGTAGCTTATTTTCGTGCATTGCACTTTACCACTGTGCTATTTGTTTGGTCTTTTTTCAGGAATCTTATTCATCTGGTTCGTTGATTATAAAGTTTACTCAATTCCTTTCCTTGGACTGGAGTAATTTTTTCTTTATTACTTATTCAGTCTGTATACAAAACGCTTTGCGAGGTTTATTCTCACTGTGAATATCTTTGTCAATACTGCCACGAGAAAACCGAACGGCGATAGGGGACATGGATAAGGCAACATTCCTTTGATCTCTAAGTAACTTGTAGTGCGTCTGTCGTTTACCTCTTTGGAAAAAACAATACCGAGGAGCATATGTGTCTATTTAGTACTGATATATTGAACTGACAGCATTATTTTGTTTGACGGCCAGAGCTGCGTACATCAGCTGCAGCACGCTGCCAGCAGGGGCACCGTGGAGCAGTTCCTGGCGCTAGGCGGTCTCTATCCAGAGCTGGCAGCGCACGAGCGAGCCATCGATCAGTACCTCGAGATGCTGCGCAAGGATCAGGTACTTGCGTTACTAGGAGTGTAGGTCAGTGTGCTGTGCTTGTTATGTCATACCATAATTGTCTGTGTCAGAATATTGGCTGTAACGTCATTCACCATATGCTCATCGTCGAACTCAATTCTTAAAAGTTGCTTTACGAAAGTATAGCGTACAACACGCATATACTGCATAGTGACACTGGAGAGCTTCAACTTGGAAAATGGTAGAACTTTTTTTTTGATTGAAGCATCATATTATTTTCTATCTTTACGTTCATTGTTGAACAATCTAAACGTTTTTTCCAGCTGGATGAGAACGTTGGACTTGAGCTGTTGGAGAGAGTGGTGGCTAGTGTGGTGACTCTCGAAAACAGCCACCTGCAGTCTGCCAAGCTCCACCAGCCAACACTGCTGCTGCACCTCACCCGAGCTGTTGCCGCTGCCGCTCACTCTGCCGCCATTGATGCCAAGAGAATCCAAGTGCTCATGGCAGTAAGTTAGTGTGTTCACTCCTGGTTTTAGCACTTGATACCACAACGCAGCACTTTTAGGGCCACACGCTCGCACGCTACTACCGATACCGCGGTGGTTCTCGTTATTTTATGTTCAGGAGTGTGGCTAATTATTTATTTCATTGCTGTGTTCTCTGAAAGTTTGTATTTTTTACATTGTTAGTGTTGAGATTATCTCTGAATCATAGAGTAGAGATTCTAACTAATTGTTCCTGCGTTGCCCGACTGTCCTCTTGCATTTACACTAAAGATTTATTTCCGTGTATAAGCCATCAATATTTTAATTAATATGAAAATACCTATCTTCAATGTTGTAGCTCTTAAATATCGGTTTATATGCGTGCAGCCGTCTGAAGAAGAAAACGAGGTAGCAGTGCTGTGCAAAACAGTTCTCAGCAAGGCAGACGACATCACTGGAGCTGCAAAACGCATCAAGAGACGCTTGCCCCAGGACGGCTCAGCGGGTCCCATCAGCTTCAGTGGTGAGGTACAGAACACCCTCAGGGCTGCTGGACCTTCCATGGGTCGTGCTGCCACCGCCCTCAGACACGTCGCCAGGGCTTGTCTTCAACAGATTTCTCTTTCTGGAGGTAATTTTTTATTTTTGATAACTTCTTCATAAGGTTGAACTGAATTTGTAAGAGCGACCACGTTTTTGTTGCTTGGTTGACAGAAGGGCCTAAGAGCTAAATTTTCCAACTGAGAACGTGCCTATGACGATACGTTGCTACAGCACTGCTCACCTTCGTATAATTTGAGAAGTAGCAAAGTGCCCGGATGTTTAATTAGGTACAATTTTCTGATGTAAGTTAGTTGTGATTAACCTATTATATAAAACTTCAAATAATCTGTGTCCTAGAATGCACACAAGTGACGTGGGTAAATTTGCACCCAGGAAAATATAGAGTGTTCCTTCCAAGAACTCAATCCATAGATCTTCTCTAGAAACATAGACGCAACTATCAAGCTCTAGTTTAATATTAGGGTGCTATAAGTATAAAAATTTTCAACGAAGTCTTTGTTATTTTAACATGATTACTTTTTATTGTGCAGAAAATGAAGGAATTACGGGAGGGAAAGTGAAGGAACTGCTGCACGAAGCCACAGATGTGGTGTATGGTGGAGAAGATCAGGGACCTGAAAGCATCAAGGCATCCCTTGTGTCTGCGTGTGACCACTTCAGCCTCATGGCCTCCTGTCTTGAGAAGGGAGAATACGATTACGATGGCACTCCAGAGGAGACCAACGTAAGTCATGTTCTTGTTCAGCGTGGCTCAGTGACCACTAAATATGAAAGTCTGCTGCCGCACTACATTGTGTTTTTTGCCGCATACTTCCTTTTGTTAAGAATAGGTTCAGCGGTTTGAGTCAGACTGCACAAATGAAGAAGGTGCCTCGAGCAACTCACATCAATATCAGCAGTGCTGGTTTAAATTTTAAATTGACTATGAGGTTTAGATTAGAGTTAGATAATTTTTCAGTAATTTTTTCAATTTCTTCATAGTTGTGTAAATTCTCGCTGCATTGGATCAAGTGAGATTTTTTCCTGCATTGTTGTTTTAAATTCTTGTTTACGCGAGATGATCGTTATAGGTGCAGGGACTATAGGACTAGTTAATCACAACGTTCTATGTTTTTTAGGCATGTGAAATTTTTTGCTACTTGTCGTGACGACAGTTCTAAGGTAAATTTGTTATTATTTTAATGTCAGAAGTATTTACGTTATTATGACTGAAGATCTGAAAGTTAATTCTTTAACTTACACTTTTTCCCCGCATTTGAACAACACTTAGTGGGCCGATGAGCCTTTTTTTATTTAGCTCGTTAATTGCAAACCTATTTCAGTGCTCAAGTGTGCTTTGTACAACTTAATATACCAGCTGTATTCTTTCAATCTAAGCTTAAATCTCTGTAATGGATCAGTTCTGCCATTCAAGGCTCCTAGGCAACCCGCAATCTTCGTCTCTAGGCCCATAGATTTCAATGCCAATTTTATGTACTCCAGCTGTGAATTTGTGTTATTTTCTTAACAATTTAATTCTTTGGATCTCTCCTAATTTCATTTTTATTCCCATTTTCCAGTAGATATTCTAGTTCTTGTACCTTGGACCATGTTAGTAGCGAGTAACCTCAAATGGATCAGCAATAACTAGTAAAATTTTAAAGCAAATTAATGCATAATGCCTGTATTTCATTTTATGGTAATGTTCTCGTTGTAGGACACGCCTCCGATTGTCCAACGCGCACAAAACATCAAGGCTGAACTCAAAGATTCGGAGCACATCAAGCACAAACTTGAATCTCGAGAACAAGATCTTCGTGACTTACGTCTTCTGATGAAGCAGAAGAACGAAGAGCTCAGCGAAATGATGGTCAGACGAGACCTTGCTGAGAAGAAGCTTGTCAATGCCACTAAAGATGCTAACGCCACGATTGACAGACTGCAACGCAAAGTTGACGATACCGCTATGCTGCTCAGGAGAAAGGAGAAGGTGACTCATTTCTTTTACGTTTCAGAAACCATAGAGTTGCTGCCTTCATTTTTTTTGTATTCATATCATTTCAAGTGCATATGCGAAAGTGTGTAGTTACGAAGTAGGCTTGAAAGTCTTATTGTGCATCTCTTTTTCAATCACTATATGTTGGTTGTCTAACTTTTACTTCGTTGTTTTGATCTCGTGTGGAATATTTGTTAGACTTATATCTGCCTGTATTTGCCTTTAAGCTCATTCGTATTTAGTTAGCGGTATCGAGAACATAGTATTAAATAATACTACCGTTGCAGGAGTACGAAGAAACCATGGATCATCTGCAGAGCGACATCGACAGTTTGGAGGTCGAGAAGGGAGAGCTCAGAGAGAAGCTCAAGAACATCAAAAAACGATCGCTCTACGAGTCCATGGATGAAAAAACAGCTACTGCTGCTGTCGCAGGTTTGTAATGCTTCTAATGCTCCTTACTTTGATTAATTCTTCATCAAATCGTAGGGGCTTGTGCAATTTTTAAAGACAAAAAATTCTACGGCTTCCCCAGGCGGTATGTTAATAATAATGCATGTTGTCGTCCGTCTTCCGTGAATAATTATCGCTCCTCTGTGGTAACCTTAGCTATCGTGGCAGAATCGACGACACCAGTTGCAAGAGGCTGTTGTGGTTCTGATTTTCACTCCACTTTCTACGTGGGGAAACCATCGTTCTGTGCAGTAAGCCTTCTGTTCTAGCGTCATACTTTATGTGTCTACTTCATTCTTCAGGTTTCTGTCTGGATGATGTAGTCCCTGCTGCTGCTGCTGCTGCTAAGGCACACTTTGAACGGATACGGTACTTCAACTCTGCTTGTGATATTACGATAATAATGTCCATACAAGCCTAACAGGACACAATTTCTATCGATCGGCGTGTACAAAATATCGTAAGTGATCCTTATGAGCACTATTTTAAGCCTTTACAGAAACTACATATTTCATAAGGCTTATGTATTATTCTTAAAAGTAAAGCAGAACGCAGAACGCATCGTAACTTTTTTCCTCAATTTTCCGAAAATAAAATGTCATTCGTTTACGCCTGGTGAGTTGACCTTTTTACTTACTCCAGGCTAGCAATGTAATTTTTGTTGTGCCAGTTCTAGTCGAGTAAAATATTTTCACATTTTTTCAGGCGTAAGTCTGCTGAACCTGTCTTCGAGCAGTGTGAACAACGCTGCACCTCAAAGCGCCGGGCTCGTGCAAGACTCGCCTGCGCTGCTGCAGCAAATCAAGGACCTGCAGACTGCCCTGCGCTCTGCCACTGCGGCCAACACCGCTGTCCGCACCTCCAAGATGCGACAGCAGCTTGCTGAACTGCCTCCGTTACCGGTGAGAATTGCTTTTTTTGCTTTTCTTCAGTATGGTGTGCAAGAGCAGGAGGCCTTCATTTCTGGGTTGAGTTGTGTTCTTGCGCAAATATTGGCATTAACTTGTAAATTACGTTAATGCAAAATGAACGAAGCTTATTTTAGGTGTAAATTGCGTTTTTACTTATATATGTAGAACTGTTAAAGACGGCGATTAAGCCAAAGTTTACAGTTCTTCAGTACAGTTTGTTCCATCGCGAGCAGTCCTGTCATAGTTGGGACAATTGTTAGCCTTGCATAGAATGGTAGCATGGCGTATCCTCGTATGGATATGCATATCCTTTCCACTTAGATCAAGAAAGTAGTTGCTCATTTTCTTATGAGAGAAGTAGTCCTAGTTTTAACAACCAACATATATACACCCCATTGAAAAATAACGCTAATAACTAAGTACTGACATCAACATCTCTTGCTATGAAATTTGATACCTGCCCGATTCATGATGTTCAGATACAAGAGCGAAGAATTCGGAAAAATTTTGACCAATTTATATTCCTTGCTCTGGAAGCTAGTATCTCAATTTCTGACTTTCTTAAATTTATGACCCGACCTTACAAAATTTCAGACTTCAAACCCTTTCTAAGCATTCTAATTTCATGGTAGTTCATTATTTTGTTCACCGTGACTTGAAGGTAAATTGAGAATCAGGGGTTTGATCACATGACAAATACGACTAGCTTTTTATTTCAATTCTTCCATGTTTCGATTTGCTGGATCGTATCCCATATAGAGTTCTTAATATTTGAAGGGTGGAAAGCACTAGTGGACTACTTGCATTTTTTCGCACCGGAGAAAATGCAAGTTGTCCACTAGTGCTGTCCACCCTTCATATAGTAAACTACTGGATCGTAATCGCCTCTGTCAGCGCTGTGTTAGCGACAGCACGGGAGTGGACTACTTGTATTTTTTCCCGTGGAAAATATATTATATTTACCATGGGAAAAAATGCAAGTAGTCCACTAGTGCTTTCCACCCTTCATTTATTGTTGAGGCAATGTAAAGAGTAACTGCTATAGTGGTCACAACTACTCACTAGAAGGTGTAACTCGTGGTACAGGTGACGAGTGTCTCAGGTCTGGAGAAGAGGGATCTTACCAAGGATGAACGCACAGCAACTCCTGCCAAAGAACAGCATGATCGTCTCAACTCGCTCATGCACCAAACTGCTCAGCTCAAAAAGGTGCCACATTCATACGCTCTAGCTCAGGAACTACAATTTGTTGTCCTCAAACTCAGATCGACTGTCAACGTGTTGCTCATGAATATTTTATAATGCGTAATGAAATGTGTTGACAATTTTTATTCAAGTTTTTATTCTTAGTAACAAATGGTTTGAAGTAAGCGCCTTCGGATAATGATGCTTATGATTTCGTATATCTTTTAACGTGACTCGTCATAGAGACAATAATTCGGTTTCGTTTTGGATTGGCACCCTTTAACATATCTTTTTCAATTTAAATAGAATGCTAGAGATGTAAAGAAACGTATCTTGCTTAAATTATTCACGTTGAAAGTAAATCAGTGTGGATAAATGTTTGACGTTTACCTTAAAGCAGGAATTGTGACTACTCGATCAATGAGTATAGCTCATACATGCTGTAGCTCTGTGACAAGCGTTACATTTTGTTATATTCTGTTCTAAAGATACGTTTCCAACTGTGGTGATTGACTAAGCTAGCTACTGGTAGCATTAGCCGTGGTTGATAGGTGAGACAGGCGCTATTACTTTACAAAACACACTTACTGTTAGTTGAGCTTTATTTGGCTTACGTCAAGATGGGAAAATCATTTTTGTAGAGACTAAGTGGCAATAACGTTCCTCTAGGAACTAATTTCCACAGCTTCTAGCACGATAATAGACAGCATTTTATATTTTCGCGTGTTCCAAGTTGAAGATTTTAATTTCAATTCTAAACGAGCTTTCCTACAACCACAATCTCACTGGCCAGGAGCTGCATAAGACAATCAGCAGCGCGCTCGTAGTGGACCTCCGTCAACGGCGGCCTGGTCAGGTGCCTGTGACAGCGACGCTTGAGCCTAAGCACCACCTGCAGCATGAACGCAACACACTTCTTGCTTATCGCGCCTCCGTCGCCGCTGCGCAGGTATACATGCTTTCCCTCCTCTCATAGACATGATTCACTGTACTACTTTCCTTCTTGTCGTCAATACATACTCTTTAAATTTTCTTAAACATTTCATCCTTTTTTCTTGCGTTTAATGCCTCAGCATTTCTCCTCTAGAAGTGGAAATAGTTCTTCTCCTAATACTCTAAAGATGTACTATCACTTTTCTTTGCTTGTAATTTTTCTCATTCTACGTATTTTCGTACCTCATTACCTGTGAACGTACCTGTGGTCACTTCAGAAGTTCATATTTTATGTATTCCTTCTGAAAATTTCTCTATGATAAAATTAATTTTTTCTCATTTATCCATCATGACCACAGACGGAAGTGATGCGCGCTTTCACCGCTCAGCAGTCTTCAGGCACGATCAACACAACGCTAACTTCTTTTCCCTCGACGCACCTGGCAAAACTCCTGCAAAATAAGGATTCTTTGACGAAGGTAAGGCTTCATGTTCATTATCAGTTCTCCAAAGCAGACGGGTATTAATGCTAGAGTATATTAACTACTTGATTTGAAATTAAAACTTTTTTCAAGGTTGTATTGGTCAATTTGTCGAAACTTTTTCGTTGTTATAGCCGTTTCCTTGTGTTCCATCATTAATCTCACATTGCGAGGCTGCACTCTCCATCCTCTCTCTTAACGGATTGTCAAGGCTAGTGGGCAAGATTGACATCTGCGACGCTAAATATAGATTTGATCGATAAGGTGCGTTTATTCAGTGAACATGAATATGCGTAGAAGCTAGGTTCAGGTTCATATTAGTGAGTAGGGAAGCATTAAGCGAATGGAAGTTGCTACAGTATAGTCATAGCAGGTCAATTTAATCAGACGTACTTTTCTTCTGCTTAGAAAGTGTGTTGTCAAAATTTAGTTCTAACTTGGGTATGAAATGTATTTGCACTAGATATAATTTGTATATCGGCATGTTTTCAAGTAAATTATGGGAACGTAATGAGCCTCTGTGAGCAGGTTGGCGAAGTGCGTGTAGGGAGCGGTGCTGAGGTATCCACTCCCATTATTTTGGATGTGCAGAGTCTGCACAAACTACATTCACGTTTACTGTCCTGAAGAATTACAGGATCAGGTTGTGTGTTTTTTCTAAACAACACTCAGTACACGCTCCAATGGCGGTCTTCTATTAGCTGTGAAACATAACTCTTGACATACTTACCTACAAGCGAATCCATTTGTTGACGTCAGGTGCAGTGTCATTCATACTTGTAGCAGTACTAAAAAAAATTGAACACTCAACCAAATAGTTCACGTATTATTGAAACGTTCTTGAAACAACGTTAATTATCGTGGAGATTTGTATTTCATTGCATTTAATGATGTATTACTTCCATTTTTAGGCACGTGTTTTTATCGTTGCGGTTTAACTGTTCTGTATCAACATTAACTAGTTTGAAAGTAATGTTTGTCTTTAGATTTATGCATGCTAAACACGGCGTAATTCTTTCTCGAAGTCTTCGAGACTCGTTCCTATTGTTCGGCTCGGTCCTATTGCCTTGTTCTATTCTTAGGCTTGATTTTTTCCTAATGACGTGAACGTCGAAAACTATTCCATCTGCTAAGCTGATGCAGTATTTCATTGCATGCCACCATGCTTGAATATACTAGACGGGCAAAATATATTTGCCATAACTCTCTTTATATTAGAGATACGAAGTTGAAACAAACATCTAAAATATTTTATCTGAAGCTCTATTTCAGCATAAGTATACATATCTCTATTTTCAGTCATTTGCTTGAGCTTCAGATAGAAACATGTCTTCAAATTTTACTATTCGTTAATAGCAATTAGTTAACTTGTGTCCAAGGTCTCTTTTAACGAGTTTTCTTAGAATTCATACAGGCAGACAAGAAACTCTGTCTTTTTAGGTTAGCTTCTGATTTTTTTCTAGTCTATTTCAATTTATCTTCTTTAAGAGCATTTAACTCTGTCCAGGTTGTCTTGCGTCTGTCATGTCATTGGCTTACCTGAACATGGAAAATTGTTGGGTTGTTACTTGTGTAATTCCTAAAAATCTTTCTAAGAGTTTTCGGATCTGACTTAAATCCATAGTAATCGTTGAACTTCCTTCTAGTCCTCGCAATGGATCCTGTGTTCGTTTCTTCCGCAGTAACTTTACGCTGGACAAAGCGTTAGCTGAGTCATAGTTGAAGGGCATTTATCACGTAGCCAACGGTTGTTCAAAATTGCGGTGCGAATAATGTACCTAGTGGTACACATATGCACCAATACGCTGTCAATGTGTTAAGCAATGTAAAAATGTCTTACATTGGACTGCGGCATATACCAGTTATAGGGACAAAATTTACATCGTTTTTTAAATATTTGTATCAATATCGCACCTCTAATACAAGAAGTTACAGCAAATTAAAATAGGCTCCGATGTCATAGCGTTTGGCTATCCGCTTTATCCTGAAGCAGTTCATTTTGTTTTTCTATTAGTCATGGACACAATTAATTTTTGTCTGTAGTAGCCATTCGAAGGTCATTTTGAAGTAAGGCACTCTGTCCTCTTTCCTTAAATTCATTTAATATACAAGCCTAATATGCTATTAACTAACATTCTAACGGCACTGTACAGTTATAATTTTGTAGCGATTTAGGATTAAAATTTGCTTTTGAATCTGGCGTTGTGGCTTTAAAGCAATGCTTGAAAGAATTATAATTATGAAATAATTTTGTTACCATAACGTGCTTCACGTGTCGATGTCTTTCGTCGATTGAAAAGTTCACTGATGTGTTACAAACACGTTCAGAAACTGTCAGGTAATCATCGAGCTAGCAAAAATAGACAAGTATTTCATTAAATGTCTTTTTAAATAACACTTGGAAAGTTGTGGGTGCAATTGTGGTATTCATTAAAAATTTAATGTTCATCACATACATATATACAGCGTATTGAGTCTATGTTCGAGGCAACATATACAGATGCCGGTCTGAAGATCTGAGGTGGCACCTGCTTTAAATGTTTACCATAAAACATTAACATAAAATTATACAAGTTTACGAAGTAACATCTTTCTCTCCACCGTAGTGTGAACGTGAATGTAGATATGGTGCATGCAAAAGAACACTCCAAGAAGGGTTCTTGAAAACAATAGAGAAACTTTATTGAGATCAAGTGGGTTAACAAACTTATTAAATTCCATTAAATCACCAACACACAGTACTGTCGTATAGCTAGCTTCACGTGTTCCTATCTACGAAAGGTTTTACGAAGAACACACTTTCAAGGAACACGGTAAAATTTAGCGATACGGAGTTAACGATTCTAGGTTACAGTGCTTCTTGTGTAAGAAATAAATGCAAGAATTAATCCCAAACGAAGCGAGAACACAAGCAAACAATCGAAATGTGCGGCGTTGTCTCGTCCTTACGAGAAATAGAGGAAAAGTTATATTTAGAGTGTTAATAATTAGCGTAACAATTAAAATATTGAGAAACCAGATGCAACAAGTTCTGAAATGTACTGGTAGCAACGAAGATTATTTAGCACAAAAAGGAAAAAATAAAATTGACGACGGGGCAAAGCAGATAATTAGGTCAGCTCCCAGGAAAAAATCAATGGCAAATGACAGCTACTCACCACACAAAAGACCAGTTTTCATATCTTAGTACAGCTTCGACTTTAACAAGGGACTCGGGACACCAATAATAACGCCATGCCCCTGTAATATTATGACCGCACGTTACACTCATAACACAGTTTCGTAGTTTGTCATATCAAACTTGTGACACTTGTTCTATCCTTTCTGTTGCTATCACACAAATATACGTACCAACTGAACAATTTGATGTACAAAAATGTGGCACGGTGTACGTAGCCAGTCGTAACAATTTGTTAGTGAACAATGATATAAAACGTTTAAAATTCCACCAATCTCCCATACAATTATTTTTAGACTATCTACTTTTCAGTTATAACATGAAGTTGGTGTCGACAGAACGCTAACCGAAAACCAGTTCGGCAGTCAATATGATAAGGCCGTTAACCAGGACGCGTTATCAGAAAACGCAGCTTCCCTCCATTCTCTTCCACAACCTTGAGAAAAGAGCTCAGGATTGCACAAGTATTTAAGAAGCGCAATATCCGACACTAAAATTGAAGCTGACGAACACGGATACATAAGAGAAAAGCGTGCAAACGTTAAGTGTCTGCCAAACGTTAACCAAACAGCAGCTCAACATTATTTCTACGTTGTAAAATGTAGATCGTTATCCTTTAACTTGACTCCAAATTCTTGCTTTATTCAAAGAATTCAAATACAGTAGAATTCCTTTAAACCGGCACTCGCAGGCCAAGCTTAATATATTTATTCATTGTTTTATCTTCCTTAACTGTTTTAAGCAATTGATATTGTTTTCCTTGTATGTCTACCGTATCTATGAATTGTTTGTAGTTACTTGAGTGATATTAACCGGCAACTGCAAAGTCCCATGGGTGTCGGTTAAAAAGACTTCTACTGTTCCTGTAATACTCTTAAAAACGTTCTTGAAATTAAAAAATCAATCAGCGAACAACACACAAAGTCCACACGGTTTAAAGTGCAACCAAAACGTCAGCAATTTGATTAAGCTCAAGAAATGACTTCGATCAAAAACTTTCACTGATAGTCTCCCGCAATATATAGCTCAATTGAGGCATTGCGTGCCACAAGAGCAACAATGCCAGAAGAAAGTTTTGAGTACTTGTCATACAAAGTTTTCAGAACGGAAAGTTTGCTATTTCAATGGGACGCTGCGGCTGAACAGCGACCAATCTCGCTTAGCTGACGGGCTAGAAAGTCAAGCTCGCCTGTCAGATCTCGGTACCATAGAAAACTAATTTTTTAGCTGGGCGTCACCATTGTGGCACGGGGCGCCACTACTAACGTGACAAACCAAGCAAAGTTACCTTACACATTATAACAATACCGTGGAGAAAAAATGCGGAAAACCTTGAGTCACTAGCTATATAGTTCACGTTCAAACATTAAGATTTCAAAAATATTGCTGAATACATTAAAGTGAAACAATTTTTCAATGTAAAACACGTACGACCGCGAAGCAAGATCAACAACCCTTTTGACAACGGGTGGTAAAGATAGCAATACATCACAATAACCGAACAGTTTTGAGTTCATCCTGGATCTCAAAGTTCGTGACTTGCAATGTGCGTATCACAAATTGAAAAAGATGAAGTAAGCAGCACAGATCGAAGTTAACACGCCATAAATTGTTTGCTACATACATTTGTAATGCTCATCTTACCATAGAAAAGTACTATAAATGGGAAAAATATTCTCATAAATATATAAAACAGACCTGGAAATGGTAACAGGCACTAGAGTAGCTAGAGATACTGATCTTACTGCCTTGGATAATCTGACGAGCAGAAAAGCTATGACTACACACTAACATCTCCCCTAGGGATATGAACACTAGATATTGCATGTACTGATATCAGCAGCGAAAGAACTTGATGCAGATGTTAAGAAAGCTTAAGTTTAAAACTTGCGGGCATCTGAAACTGGGTACATATTGACTACATGAACTCTTTTCACTGACTGAGGTTCAATACTTCGAGCAAACATGATATTCGCTTACTAAAATCTCTAAGAAAACAATGCAGAGTATAAAACGTAAGTAATACCATGCACCCACACTGAAATGGAAAATTTCACAAACTAAACAAAAAATTTATAAAGCCATTTATACAGAAGTACAGGGTGCAGCAACATACCGCTCTTATTTATTGTATTTTATAAACAAACGAATACTGAATAGCCACAATCTTTGCTAAAAACCCAAAGCATTACACCTGACAACGAGTAGAAGAAAATTATGACTTAGATACGACAACAGAACAATTTACACGAACTGAGGTACTGTTCTACATACATTAAAGGAATTATACGTATTATCACTTTTACAAATATTAAACGAGTAATATTTATATTGTATTTTTTGTTGCCTGAACTGTATACCAAGTTTCATGACATTCTGAGACATTGACCGAGAAACTCGAAAAATATCGTCAGGGTGCAGCCCTGTGCATTTTTAGATACATCGAAAAATAATTAAATCAATAACTTTTATAATAATTGATTGTATAAGCATGCATGGAACACGAATATGTTCAAAATGCAAACAAATACTGAAGAATTGCAGGATAATTGCCAAAAATCCAAAGCATCACACGAAAAAAAGGAGTAAATAGAAATGATGATTTGTAGATACAAAAGACTTACAATTTACACGAACAGATTCATTTTTTGCTGCCTATAATAGTTGCCTGAACTGTATTCCAAGTTTCATGAAATTCTGAAACATTGACCGGAAAACAAAAAAAATTCGTCAGGGTCCATCCCTGTGCATTTTTTACATACATCGAAACTGAATTAAATCAATAACTTTCATAATAATTCCGTGTATAAGCATGCATGGAACACGGATATGTAAAAAACGCAAACAAATACCGAAGAATTGCAGAATAATTGGCAAAATCCAAAGCATCACATCAGAAAAAAAGGAGAAGATAGAAATGATGATTTTTAGGTACAAAAGACTTACAATTTACACGAACAGATTCATTTTTTTTTTGCCTATAATAGTTGCCTGAACTGTATTCCAAGTTTCATGACATTCTGAGACATTGACCGAAAAACTTGAAAAATTTCGTCAGAGTTTCGGTCATTTTGTCGAAAAATTTTGTCATCCCTGTGGATTTTTTAACATACATCGAAACTAAATTAAATCAATAACTTTCATAATAATTGAGTGTATAAGCAAGCATGGAAAACGAATATGCTGAAAACGCAAATACCGAAGAATTGCAGACTAATTGCCAAAATCCAAAGCATCACACCAGAAATCATGAGTAGATAGAAATGATGATTTTTAGATACAAAAGAGGTACAATCTACACCAATGGTGGCCAACCTACGGCGCATTGAACGATTAATGATGGCGCATTGCCTTTGTGCTGGAGGGGATAAGTTAATGTTTTTTAATATGTTTAATAAAAAATTTTAAGCTCATTTTGGTCAACATATTTCTAAAAGTTAGACTGCGTAAGTTTACAGTTATTCATGAATAAAAATTAAACTGTTTAAGTTTATTTTTTATTTATGATTTCAACTATGATTTGGCTGAAAAAAGTAAAACATATGGTAACTCTGGGCACGTGACTGCAGTCGATGGTCCAGTTGCAGTTAGCAATTAACACTCTGTGGTTGTCTGCAACTCTCCTTGCTCTGTTTTGTGCGTTCATCTACATTTCAAGTGTGTTTTTTTCTTAATAATCTCCTATATTCCTTTTATCTATTACAATTACAGATTTATAGTACGTTAAAATGAGTAAAAGAAATGCAGAAAGTGAATGTAAACGTGAATTTTATGAAGAGTGGGAAAATGATTTCTTATTCATTGCGAGTCCAGCAGATAACCGCTTTACATAGTTTGTGAAGCAACTTTATCCTACAATAAAAAACATGGTCTTAATAGACATTATAAAACTCAGCACCAGACTAAAATCGAAAATGAAATGAAACTTATGCCTGGTTCTACATTACAAAAAGAATATGTTGCAAAGAAAAAGGAAGAAATCAGATTTTGCCTTTAATGAAGGCAAAACTCCTTCATTAAAGTAATTTCTGGAGACTTAGCACTGACAGAAGCATCATATAAAATTGCTCTGTATTAGGCGAAAAGAAAGAAGCCTTTTTCTGATGGAGAAGAAATAGTGAAGCCATGTCTCCAAATATTTACAAAATATCTTGGCAATAAGAATATTGAAAAGAAAGTAGACGAAATTGCTATATCAAAACAGATCATTACAAAACGCACAGATGAGCTGTCTCAAGATGTGTCTCGGCAACTGGAGGATCTCATCAAATCATGTACTTTTTTTCTTTGGCTTTGGACCAATCAACTGACATTTGTGGTTTGGCACAATTATACATTTTTATTCGAGGTATTGATGATGATTTCAATGTATTTGAAGAGCTTCTGAGATTAGAATCGATGCATGGGAAACCAAGAGGATCAGATATATTTCACAAAGTCAAGTCATGCCTAGAAAATCGAAATGTGGATTTTAGTAAATTGATCTGATGGCGCCCCGTCAATGCTGGGTAAGGTGGTTGGGGCTGCGACTTTGCTTGAAAATTTTTTGGACCATCCCATACTAAAGTATCACTGCGTTATACATCAAGAAGCGATATGTGGAAAAACTTTAAATATGCAGCATATTATGCCACCTGTCATTAACTGTGTTAATAAAATTGAAGCAAGAGCATTGAACCAACGAAAATTCAAAGAATATTGCGAATTATTAGAACTTGAACATGGAGACCTTCATTGTGAGGTGCGCTGGTTTTCCAGAGGACGGTGTTTGAGTAGGTTCTGGAAACTTAAAAATGCAGTTCGCGACTTCTTTGAATTTAACAATGAGCTACCTCACGAAAGTGCCTTATTGATTGATAACAACTGGGTGTTTGATTTTGCATTTTTAGTTGATATCACCAGTCATCTCAATGATTTAAATTTGAAACTATAAGGTAAGAATATGTTGTTTCCTAGTCTAGTAGACTGCATCAAGGCATTTAAAATGAAATTAAAACTGTTCATTTCTCATCTAGGAAATCAAGATTTGAGTCACTTTCCCCACTTGAAAGAGCAGAGAGACATTTCTAATAACAAGGGAAACATGACAGAATATGTGGAAAAACTCAAGCTAATACAAGACATTTGAAAATCGTTTCCAAGACTTTGCAAAAGATGAACATTCCATGATCGCATTTAAAAACCCATTTCTACTGAATGATGAACAAATAATGAAGATACCTAGTAGCATACAAATGGAACTTATTGATCTGAAAACAAATTCATTGTTGAAAACGACGTTTGAAGAGCTTCAATTAGTCCAAAATGATTGTAACAATTAAATTTTGGCGGTTATTGCCTCATGAGAACTTCTCAGAACTACGAAAATTTGTCCAGCGCTATAGATGTAGATTCAGGTCTACTTCCAGATGTGAACAAGCATTCTCAGCCATGAACTTGATCAAAAGTAAAACGAGGTCACGACTCACAGATTTGAATCTGAAGAATTGTTTGCTGCTCTCGGTGACAGATTTATCTCCAGACATTCAAAAACTGGTAAAGTCAAAACAAAGTCAAAAATCACACTAATAATAGGTAAAGATTATATATTCTGTTAAGTAGCTATCGTTAAAAGTTTGAACTCTATAGGTAAGGATTTGGTGTACTCTCATGATTTTGCGTAAAATTGGCGCATCTGATCTTATATTATAGGGCAAGTAGCGCATGATAGGCAAAAGGTTAGCCACCTCTGATTTACACGAACAGATTCGTTTTTTGTTGCTTATAATCGTTGCCTGAACTGTATACCAAGTTTCATGACATTCTGAGACATTGACCGAAAAACTCGAAAAATATCGTCAGGGTGCATCCCAGTGCATTTTTTACATCAATCGAAACTGAATTAAATCAATAATAATTCAGTGTATACGCATGCATAGAACACGATTATGTTCAAAACGCAAACTAATACCGAAGAATTACAGAATAATTGTCAAAAATCCAAAGCATCACACCAGAAAAAGGAGTAGATAGAAATGATGATTCTTAGATACCAAAGAGGTACAATTTAGACAAACAGGATCGTTTTTTGTTGCCTATAACCGTTGCCTTAACTGTATACCGTTTCATGACAAAAATCCAAAGCATCACACGAGAAAAAAGAAGTAGATTGAAATGATGAATTTTAGATACAAAAGATTACAATTTACACGAACAGATTCATTTTTTGTTGCCCATAATCGTTGCCTGAACTGTATTCCAAGTTTCATGACATTCTGAAACGTTGACCGAAAAACTCGAAAAATTTCGTCAGGGTGCAGCCCTGTGCATTTTTACATACATCGAAAAACAATTGAATCAATAACTTTTATCATAATTCAGTGTATAAGCATGGATAGAACGCAAATATGTTGAAAACGCAAACAAATACCGAAGAATTGCAGAATAATTGTCAAAAATCCAAAGCATCACACCAGAAATCGTGAGTAGATAGAAATGATGATTTTTAGATACAAAAGAGGTACAATTTACACGAACACATACATTTTTTGTTGCTTATAATCGTTGCCTGAATTGTATACCAAGTTTCATGAAATTCTGAAACAGTGACCAAAAAACTCGAATAATAAAAAAAATACACAAATCAAAAAAAAGTAAATCAATAACTTTCACAATTACTAAGTGTATAAGGGATAGATGTCTATTACCGGAATCTTTGGTTTGGTTTTCCTTTTGGAGTTTAAGTGCTCGTGTGATCGACTAGGTGACTGTGATATTTGCCTTTTGTTCAGGCACATTGTAGGTTTGATATTGGGAGACCCTTGGCGCACTTTCTTAGCGGGGTTATCAAATTTTTAGGAGTAGCTGAGTCTTCGTTGTCGTCGTTATCATAAGCTGACAAGACAGTTGAGAATATCAGGCGTGTCACGCATCCAGAATGTATATGTTGGTGCCTTCCCCATTTCGTGACGAAGTGTGTCTTAAGATTATGTTTGTTGGTGTGTAGGTCTGTGTCGTGCGAGTGGAGTCTGGCTGTTTCTGTGGTACGGTGTCGGGACTGCGAGTGCGTTTCTTTTCAGTGCCCCAGTAGGCAGATCACCAAATGAGTCCACCTTCTGTGCTTTCATGGTTTCGTTAGATACGGTGCATATCATTGCAGTCACGGCTTCAGCTTGACTTATATTCTCGGCGTCAACTTGATTTCTATTCCCCGTATCAATTTGAGCTAGGGCATTTCCTGTCTTTGGGGTTACAACCACAACAGATGTATTTGCTTCTCTTTGTATATTATTCCCGGATGTCGAGGCGTACGGTTCTGTATTTTATTTTAGTAGAGGTATTCACATTACCAGCAGTATACCTTGTTGGCGCATCGTTTTGTGGTCTGGGGATCTCCACATGACCTCTCGCAAAACTTCTGAGCGGGGAAGTTTTTCTTTTACTTGAGTAGTCAGTACTTCATTTTCTGGTGCGTACTTGGGATACTTCTCGGTCGCTAAAATAATGGTCTTATCCACAGTGGAAACAGCAGACAGAATAATCACAGTTGAAAATTTCATGACGTTTCTCAACTTCAATGTGGCATTATTTCGCCACATGGCCGTATCGTTGGCATCTGAAACATTGTTGTGTTCTTTCCTTATATTCTTCAACCACTTTACGGTGCCATGATGTGAGCGAGATAGTTTGTGGGAAAAGTGTATCTGTCAAAAGCAAATATATAAGTATTAATTGCAATTAATTTTCTATCACGTTTAATTTTTATTCACCGAACATCCGTCACCATTTGTTGTTTCACATCGCTATCCGAGCACCCACCAAAGGCTTGGCTGCGCACGACGCCCTTCACCACATTCAAGGTGAGGTGTGGGGCCTCAATAACCAAGTTTCCAGCAATGCGTGTTATATTACACAGTTTTTTCGTTTGTTCTTCTGAACAAGTAGTAATTAATAATGAGTTCTATTCCCACTTAGATATTTTACTAGTCTCGCCTATTCGATTTTTGATGTCGTTGTCAATTTAGATTACGTTCAGGTTTCTGGTAATGTCCAAGTATGAGAAGTTCAAAATTACGAACTTCATACAATAAGGGGTAGTGTTCTGCAATTTTATTGTAATTTATCAATAGTCGCAGTGATCGTTGTCGACGTCGCTCTGGTTCTCCTAGCTTTTCTGTCTTCTACCGTAGACCGTCTTCAGCGGGTCTTGGTGGTGTGGGAGAAGTTTCTACTTCCCTCTGTACTTCTTTGGTTAGTTGTTTTCCCTCGAACCTCCGAGTTCAGTCTTTCGAGTTAGATTCCCTTTTGCCGTAGGATGGTGGCTAGGTGTTGAATTCAGTCCTTTTCTCGATCGAGAAGGTTCACAACGCTCCAGTGTGTATTGAGTTAAATCCTCCCGGTCCTCCGCCACTCCCAGATTTGCTCTGTGATGGTTTCGGTACTGGTTATGATGTTGGGGAGTCGTCCTTTGTAATATCCGCCGGTATTATATTCAATGGAACCGAAGGCACTCCGGGGTCGTCATCGTCTAGTTCTGATTTAAGTTGGGGAGTTTTATAATTATCCATGGTTAAGTTAGTTCATCTTTACCCCCCACTTTCAGCCGGTACCAAGACCGCCAACGAGGGGAATCCTATTGTCGGGCACACAGTCCCAACGGGAACACTCAATAAGTAGAAGAATAGTTCAAACGAGTGAATACAGCAGTATGTTGCGCTCGACTAGTCCGGTGGAACGCTCCCACTCTCCACCGGCGTTTAAACCGCCCCCCGCCTTTCCACCCGCCCATTGGCTAACCCTTGCCGCGCACGACTATCTAACTGGCAGATCGAATCAAGCTGGCTAAGGAAATCAAATTCCATGAAGGACCACGAGGAAAACCACAAGACAGCTCGGGGTTTCAAGACTATCTATACACAGGATATTTCAAAATGATATAAGACGTACTATGTACAAAACGCAATTCAGAGGGTTACTGTGAGCAGCTTCAAAGGAGAAACGAAATGACAAGCATAAGAATGTTGGCGGAGATCCAACGCACCGTCGACCAAGCTTTCATCTGGTCCGATGAGATGATTTTCATCTTAGAGGCAGTTACCACCACACAATGATAGACTATGCACGTGATGCAGGGGATTTGTCAGACGGTAATCGTACCCATTTCCACCGTAGGAACCCAGCCGGAGTGACGATGGTGGGTTGTAGTCGTTTCTGATGGATCAAAGTACCCTTGGTCTCCATTGTGGGTATCAACGTGAACACGCAAGTTTACATCAAAATGTTGACAGAAAGAGAGTTACCCAGATCACAGACAGCTTCGGAGACCGTTTCATCCTCACTCAGGACGGTGCTGTGACGCATACATCGAATTTGACCCAGCAGTTGTGTAAAGATCATTTCAGCAGTTTTGCAGTAAAATCAGGCAGCCTTTCTTAGCCCAGACATCACCACAATAAAATTTACCATTTAGTTCATCTTAGAGAGGGATGTCTCGACTAAATCCTTCTAAAGTGTGGCTGCTCTCATAGATGCTGTTCTTGCTTCATGGTCTGCTTTGGTTGAGGAAGCAGTACGTCATTCATGCTACTCAGATACCAGATGTTTGGACCTCAAGGTCAGGGCAAGAGAAGGTAATTTTGCAACTTGATCTCTGCGATATGCAGGGTGTCCCAGAAGTAACTGACCCTTTAGATTTGCTAATAAACCGAAAACTATTAACGCTAGGATATTGAAACTTGTTTTATTCGAAAGAAAAACCTTTTTATGGCACAATAGGATACTTGGTATCCTATTTACGAACCAGCTTGACATTTGATTTTTGCTTCATTGCAAACTCTTAATTTTCATCATGTCTCCATACACCAAAGAAGAAAGAATAAAAATTTTGCAAATCTACTCACGGACAATGTCAACAACAGAAGTGCAACGTGATTACAGAAATTATTTCAGAACAACCAGTCCTTCGAAGAACACAATTAAATCGGTGTATCGAAAATTTACGGACACTGGAAATGTTAACACGTTGCCTCCGATTTCCTGACCGGTGTAAATCTTCACTTTGTACGGATAGTCACTAGAAGGATCTAAAAAAAATTACAGAACCTAACCTAAGTGGTCCACATACGTACCACTTCAGAGTCAACGTGTTAATGATAAACAACGATCTGGAAGATTGAAATAAACTCGAACTGAAGCTGTAATAGAGCGAGTTTCTGTAAGTGTTACAGATAATCCTAAAGCCTCCATCAGAAAACGTTCAACTCAATTATCCATTACCCGATCGACATTACACCGCATTCTTAAAAAAAACTTGAAGTTATATCCTTACAAAATTAAATCAACCCAACAGTTATTGCCTAATGATTATCACAGTCGTGTTAATTATTCCGAATCTTCCAGATCGTTGTTTATCATTAACATTTCCAGTGTCCGTAAATTTTCGATACACCGATTTAATTGTGTTCTTCGAAGGACTGGTTGTTGTCCTGAAATAATTTCTGTAATCACGTTGCACTTCTGTTGTTGACATTGTCCGTGTGTAGATTTGCAAAATTCTTATTCTTTGTTCTTTGCTGTATGGAGACATGATGAAAATTAAGGGTTTGCAATGAAGCAAAAATCAAATGTCAAGCTGGTTCGTAAATAGGATACAAAGTATCCTATTGTGCCATAAAAAGGTTTTTCTTTCGAATAAAACAAGTTTCAGTATCCTAGCGTTAATAGTTTTCGGTTTATTAGCCAATCAAAAGGGTCAGTTACTTCTGGGACACCCTGTACTAGCAACACGCAATTGAACAGGTGTACCAAACTTCACTACCCTGCATTAAATATACATCGAATAATAACAAACATTCAGTGGGAAATCTTCATAAAACATCCTGTAAATACTTGAAAAACGTACACACGTTTAGAAGAAATTCATTCAGTCTAGGATAATACGTTGCCTTCTTAGTGTAATTGTGCAACTTGAGCTGCTTCACCGGACAAACAATTGCAATAGAAATCTAAAACTATTCTAAGCCACGCCTTACACTATTAACAAATAATAAATACTAAAATAAAATCAGGAACTGAAATTTAAAGTAAAGCAGTATGCTGTATCTAAGCTCCTTTTACAAACGTAAAAAACTACAGGTTTGAAAACTAACACAAGAAATGGTAAAATTCTATCTGTAAAAATTCTTAGAAAAGCACATACTACGCACGTATGCAGCACCAATTTCATTTAAAGAAAATATACAAAAAATATATATTTAAGAACCTATATGTTCTTTGAACTCTAGCAAGTTGCACCTAACGGATTATTTGAAAAAAGGTTCGTCACATCTACAGTTTATAAAGGAAATAAATATGAAGCCAGGTTAAAACTTGATACAAAGTTCATTTGAATGTAGAGATTTTCTGTAAGGACTCTGAACTTATTTAAGGAAACTCGGCCTTGAGAGGTAGATTTGCTCTCCAAGACCAACCATAAGTTACTAGCATCAAGTATGTAATAGCTGAAAAGAATTTACCTAATCGAGTTATTAAGCTAAAACAATGATTAACGATACGTTGCAACAAAGACTGTGTAATTTGGAGCACTTTGTATAGCTGCACATTTTCCTTACGATCAAGAATTTTAGAGCACAACGTTTAATTTTTATGAAGCTACAGCACTCAAAATCAACAAACATGCATACGTTTTAATATACCTGCCCTGCTTCCAGGTTACGTGGGATGCAAGTGCTACATAATGTGACACTCTGCAACGCGGGGTGGACCAGGACCAAAATGACAATCAATCCTTTATACTTTAATTTGGGCCGATGTCGATGTCAAAGTCAACAAAGAATGCAGATACAGTACGGAAGAACTTTCAAGTTTATCTTCAAATAGCTACGAGTATTTAGATTAATTGACGAAATCAACTCCATAGAAAATAGCCTAAGAGGAAATTCTGGTCCATTCCCATTTCTCATACAATGAGCAAAAATCAATTCATGCTTTCAACTTTTGAGTAAAACTTCCTTTTCTTCCTATTTAACTTTATAGAAAGCAGCCAAAAGCTACTACTTCAGCACCTGCTGACATACTATTTCATTTTCACAGCATTCCAGTAATGGTATTCAAAAATGGTTATCAGTTGGTGTTTTCTATTCCCGCCAGAGTGCGATCGCACGAGTTTATATTTTAGAACTATTAGACAGAATAGCTCAATAAGGCTCAAAAATTATCGAAACACATTGCATTTAATAATTCCAAAAAATTATTATTGGTCAAACGTCTGAACATTGAGCACATTCCATCTTTCACGAGCACTTTTTCTCAATTCAACTTTTCCTGATGAGTTACTCGATATTTTTTCTGGAAACTTTTTTCCTCAGTAAAATAATCTCATGTTCCTTTTTGACAAATTGATGCAGTTTATAAAGAATGACGTAACCAAATCCTGTTAAAACGATAAACTTACAATAACGTTTCAATGGGCACCCACAGAAACACATGATAGAAGATGAAAAAGCATTAATACATTCGTAATCTTCATCACTACTTAATTTTAAAAATTTGTACAACGGTAGCAAACGAACCAGTAGCCATCATATATTCTATCATGTATCTAACAAATTGATTCAGTACCTAAAAGAAGCTAACCCTTAAACTTTGTTCAAAAATTTCCTAATGAACAATATAACACTTTACTTTCTATTAATATTGAAATTTATCGAAATGTAAATACACTCAACACCAACAATGATAAGCAAAGGCAACAGTTTTTCATGGCAATCACAGTACCATGAAAGAAATTTCACAAAATATTTGATCTTATCTGATATTGCCATCAGTGCTTTTGCATTTTTTGTCGGTGTTAGTTGGCACATTAGGAGCTGTAGTGGCACTGCGTGAGTTAGCGCTATCCACGCTGGCTGCATCATGGTCGATGAACTTCAGTCCAGGTGATGAAAACGCTTCTTCACCTTCAATGGGAGCCAATAACCGCTTCTGCAGGTTCACATCCAGCGTTCCGTCCACATTGTCCACATTGCTGAGGTGTGCCAGACGAGCATTGACCTCGTGACACTGAGTTCCATCCTCTTCAGATGGTAGAGACACCACCAAGTCCGTAGAGTTATTAGCTGTAGCCACGCCAGCATCTAGACTCCAGCTCCGGTCTTTCTCAACCTCCTGTGATGCCACGACGAACAGCTCTTTCTCTGGGCTAGACAGCTGTTCCCGTAACCAGTCCATGAGAGCCGTCGTCTACACGAAATACATCGCTTTCAATCAACAAACTAATCACAACTTTACGCATACACAATTACTCACATGTCTACAAACGGAATACATGAAGTACAGGGAAAGAATGGAATACTTACTCTACAAAATTGAATAGACAAGGAATGCTCGAAACTAGAGTCGTGTACCAATACTTTTTCATAACTATTAATACTCGCAATAGCAACTTACTGATTTGTCGGCATCAGCGTTGTGTAATTATAAATTGATTAGCAATGATGTAATAATAAATGATACACGGGTAAATAGCACAATAGCAGCCGATACAAGAAGTTAATCATTTTATGTACCTCAAAACTAACAGAAATTCAAAATGAAACAGCTGTAGTCTCTGTGCTGCTATAAATAATCACTATCACAAAAATCAATTATAACGTTAGGAGGCACTAATAATTTTGATGTGGCATCAGCTACAATAAAAGATTAATTCAGACAATCAGGATATTGTGTACATTTTACAACCCAAACAGAAAACTCCCACAAACAAGAGCGGATATTAAGTACTTTTCAACACTTGATGCTGTCCTAAATGATGCAATATTTTGGCTTAATTTCAGTTTTCGGGGCTGCAGCAATCCTCTATTCCTCTAATAGAGCCCCTGCTGACTTCTATCAATTTCTAAATTAAAATCTTCTCTGTAAAGGAACCCATTTGACCACATTGAAGGAATCCAGGCAAATAAAAAGGTTCTTGACATCCTCAATGAAGAACATTTCCAGAAAAGCTTTCAAGATTGGAAACTGTGTTGAAGTGGAATCTTCTGTCAGAAGAAGGTTTCTTGAAAGGATATCCATCACAATAGCATGTAGGTGTGTAGTGCTCTTTGAAATGACAACCCAGTCTTTTGACTCACCAATCAAATCTAGTGATCATTCCACCTAGTTTCACAGAACAAGTTACTGAACTAATTTCTACACATACACAACTATGTTGAGAATTATAAAATTAAAACCATATTCAATTTGCCATATGTTTTGTTTCAGAATTTTCTTAAATGGCACAAAATGGTAAAACAAATACTTCTTCTTCTACAAAAATCTACATTACAGCATTATATAACTACTAAGTATAAGATTTGTGACAATAAGCAAATACCAAAAGAATAATACTTTTAGCAATAAAACATTCTTACCTGTGAATTTTGAGTTCCCTCTCAAAAATTCAAGTAAAATGATGCAGAAACACCAACAAAAATGCGTGCAAGTAGTGATGGAAGACTCACCTGTCCAATGCACACAGGAGAGTCCAATTTTGAGTCCAAGTTGTAGTAGCTACCATTAATTTCTTTGACTGCGACCCAGTGCTTGCGTCGCAGAGGCAGTTGCACAGGCCCAACTCGGACATCAGAAGGAATATTCAATATGAAGCCCTTGACCAGCTCCAGAGCAATGATGCTCGGATCTCTGTATGAATGTTTTAATATAATTATAGTCAAAGAATTACAAGCGCGCCTAAGAATATTTACAATCAACCTAAAATTCTATTTATCTTAATATCATTTAAGTGATTACGGCTCGTTCCTATTGCCTTATTCTATTCTAATAATTAAAATTATATTTTATGATAATATTTATTACTTTTATAATAATTATAATTCATTTTTAAATCACAAAGAATTCCAAAACATTAACCTCATAGTGTTAGATTTATTTTTAAATAGCACAAATTTATAAGATAGGACAAAATAATTACTGTGCATTAGAGTACCAATTGCGCAGAGGGTAATTTTTCAATGATCGCTTCTGGTGTGCACTTCCTCTATCATGATGCACACATATTCTATAATGCAAGATAAAATTATGTTCTTGAAAGGACTGTATCTTAGTCTACTCCACATCAATACTTACTTTCTTTTATCAAACCACACAACGGCGCATCCCTTCTCTTCAAGAGCAGCAATTATAACATTGATGTCATAATTTCCAGTGCCAAGCATAGACTTGTGAGGGTTGAACCAATTATCTGGTGAAAGTCTCTGACAAATCTTGTCTAACTCATCCTGCACAAGAAATAACACTTCAGAGCTCCATACATATGAATGATTGTCAGAACTTAAATGATACAGGCAAACATACAGGCAACCAATTATCTGGTGAAAGTCTCTGACAAATCTTGTCTAACTCATCCTGCACAAGAAATACCACTTCAGAGCTCCATACATATGAATGATTGTCAGAACTTAAATGATACAGGCAAACATATTACCAATCATCTTAATTAAAAATTACTGCTTTGTGGTTTAATCTCAGTCCAGTTCTAAGACAGTCAGTAGAATGTGCAGTGAAAAAAAGAAACAACACCAATATAATACTTCACATTAAATCTAAAAAGAACATCATGCTGATAAAATCATCCTGTAACCTAATAAACATTAAATACAAACACCTTTACAAATCACATCTATTCTAGGAACCATATAAAATTTTTATTAATTATGTCAGATGTCCAAGTATATATTAATATTAATTTCATCCACTGTGTATTTATGTTTTTCTCATTAGCTCTTTAACAAAAATTATATCATATTAAATAAAAAATAAATCTAATCATAAAACTTGATGCATCTCTAGCTACCAAAATACCTTAAAATGTTGAAGGTAAGTAATCCTTTTTCAAGTTGTATCTTAACATAACAAACTATGTTGCAGAACCATCCACATGATGATGCACTGTCATGTACTTATTTATGTTCATTAAGCACCTAAGTTTAACAATTTTGTAACTTTGATAAGCTTTGTAATTTATGATTTGTATGATGCATTTCAGCAGCCTGTTAGAGTTATTACTTCAGCATGGAAATTCAAGTTAACTGGTTTGTGTTAACAAAAGAAATAAATCATCAGTCTCACTGTGGTAAAATGTATCATTTTGCCTAATATAACTTTATAGTACAACCTTACAACCACTTTAGTTATTTGTACCTTCCTTTCTGTTTTATACCTTTTCTCATTACCTATTTTAATAGTATCAAATATTATAAGTGCTACTTAACAAATAATAATAGAGTGATAACACCAACCTGCATTTTTTCTGATCTCAACCAAAAATGTCATTCTTCAGCCCAGAGAGCTTACCTCCCAGAGCTTATCACACCCTATACGGACTACTGGCTTTCCTTAAGTCCATTAGAAATCATTCACTTTAGGCCTATATTATAAATGTTTTGTCCTAAAGTTAGGAAAATGTTTTGTTCTAAAGGGTCAACTCACCTTAGAGAAAGCTTCAGCATCTTGAAACAAATTGTTAAGACTATGCAGTGCACATAGCTTTCTAACTTGTTTTTCATGATAAATGTTCAAGTCATGGTTAACACCATTTGTAGTAGTCATGATTGATTGTTTGGAGTTTTCTTTGACTCAACAAACACTACTTGCAACTAACGAACTTTCTAAATCATTTATGTTTATTGGCAAATACGAACACGGTACTCAATACTCCAAGTCAAATACACATTCTTAATTTTAATACAAAAGTCCATAAAAAGTTACTTGCGCATACGTGACGAAAAATGAAACTTAAAATGAGGGCCGACAACAGCCAAAGCCTTTAACACACTTGTTAACGTGCAACACAGAGTTCAACGCGCAGGAATGAATAAAGACGCTCTCATCTTATGAGTTAAACTACTTCTGTACTCTTCTTTTAGCAATCCGTTGCACCGGAAATTGGTTTAGGCAACGACACTTCTACTAACATTATATTTATATAATGCATGGAATAAGCGACAGTGATGTTGAATAGTTATTTTTTTTAATGTGACTGCCTGCTAAGCATATTGGGCTGTTTATGACACGCTGGATTTTCCTGTGATGCTCTCACTTGGCTGGTAAATTTGCATTGAATAACTATGGGTGACCCTGGAGGAATTACTTTAAACGACCCTGGCTCACAGGAAAAAACTCTGGGATGCCATCCTGTTGTATCCCTGTGTATTAGATGGAATTGAAGACCAATACAAAGGCCCCAGCCAAACGCTGGTCCTCAAATCTAAGTATAAGTCCAAGTCTTTATGGTCATTGAAGTAATTATTCATGTATTATCTTTATAAGTCGTGGGAATGAATAAAACGACAGAGTAGGCAGTCTTCCTTCTCTGTTATTTTATGACACCTAGCGATGCACATGACAAAAACCTTACTCCGCGAGCTTTTTTTGTAGTTAAATGATAAAGCTGCAGTAAAAACACAAATTAATAGCTAGATGAACACATTATTCGGTAGACACTAGTCTTATCGACATGGTATACCCATCGGATCCAATGATAGTATATATGCAAGAAACACATTATATGTTTCTAGCTTGTGTTCCATAGTTTTACGTAGACTTAGATTTAAGGCCAGCGTTGGCTAGGGCCTCTGTAACAGCCTTTAATTCCCTCAAATACACACACATACAACAGGATGGCATCCCAAAGTTTTGTTCCTCTGAGCCAGGGTCGTCTAAAATAGTTCCTCAAGGGCCAACCTGTGTCATTTAATGCAAAAAAAAACAGCCAAGTGAGGGCATCACTGGGAAATCAAGCTCGTCATAAACAGCCCTCATGCTTAGCAGGTTGTCACATTCTAGTCCAGGAAACTGACTATTTACTATATTAATATAAGTTGATTATTTTTAAGAGCATATACACGATCTTCCATTGTTGGTATATGTAACTGTGAAGCTCATGTATGCCTGTTAATTACTGACATTGTTCTTGCAGTTTGAACAAATAAATATCCAAATTCTTATGATTTAATAGAATATTGATACATTTCAACTTCAAACAGCTACAAGGCTGATAAAACTGATCAAATAAACTTTAAGCAACGTCCGGGCAGCTTCAGTAGGATAACTTACATTGCAATGACTTTTAGATCTTTTGCCATCAAAAATACTGAAATTAGACATATGCCCGTCGCTCCAATGTTTTTCTAACCATAAATTAGCTCATCAAGAGATGAATTGAAGCACTAGCATAAATATAAAAAGACGTCGAGGTAAACTAATATTTTTACTCTTTTATGTACGTAACAGAGTGAGTGAAAAGTTACAGTATCATTAAGATCCCAACACGATTGCCTAAATGTGCAGCTTGAATGGTCGAGAGATGTATCTTGGGCTCCAGTTTCAGTTCTTGACCATTTTTGGCGGATAAGAGACGAGGAATTCATTTTTTTGGCACCAGCAGTACCTGCCCGTCCTACATGCCAACCAATTATCTATTATCTAGGATAATAGAGTTGATGCGTCAACTGATCATATTATGACCTGTAAATTCATCAAAATTTTTGTAGTTAATATGTATACTAATATAGATGATAGTTTATTACTATTGAACAACGTTCACGAGCCTTGGAGTGTTATCTCACGTGTTTATCTTTGAATGGACTATCAGTGATGACGCTATCTGCGTAGCCTCCGCTGCGGCTTCACAAGGCAGGCCTCAGTTTGCAAATTGTATTACATAACAAATAAAAGAGAAAGACTTGAGTTTCATCACACATCTAGTAGAGTGATGCAAAGGATATTTGTACTCAAAAACAATACTATTTTCAATTAACCTAATACGACAAAATAAAGAGTGGAATAGCCAACAAGAACAATGAAAAGTTATTTCAAACCAAAAAATTATCTATGTTATTGAAGTCAAGCTTCTGTAATATCACCCGCTCCATTGAAAAGTCAATACTTAGCTTAATACAATTACAGTTTTATGCACAATTTGTTTCAACTCCGAAGTAATGGTTTATTAGACATTGATCACCCATATCTAATTCAATAGTGAGGAGACATAAAATCTACTTATATAATAGACTCAATCTCTCTCTCTGTGTGTGTCCGTTCCATTACTTCTCGTTAGGCAGAAAAAAACACTACTTGTTTCGCTTTAAACTAACTTATCATGCTAACTCATGCTATGGTAGGGAAAAAATAATTCAGGCCCCCTATTTCTAAAAACGTGAACTTAAAATTAGTGTGTATTTTAGATGGTTCTCAATTCACAATACAGCTATGCAAGTTCAAACCTGTATTTGGAATAAACAAATGAATAATTCGAGCTCAGGAGTGGTGCCATAAATCAGAGCGGGTTTAATTTAAGAAAATAAGGTGTGCCCTTAAAAATTAACGGAATTTCTTTGTTACCACTGCGTTGAGATCACTCAGTCAACTGAGTGATCACTCAGTCGAGTGAATTGATAATTAACTATAAAGTATTTAATAAATTAAATGGCATCATCATTTCTTAAAGAAAGGCCAAGAATGGAAAATGAATTAGGAGAATATTGTTTGTGAATTCTAGGAGAAAAAACATAGTTAGAGGATACTAAGGTTCAGGAAAATTTATGACAGAGCCAAACATCCCATCATGTCTTCCGTCTGGTATATGTAGAGTCTATGTTGGGGTAACGTCAGCCGCTTAAACTTGTTCTAAACCACAGGAAAAATTTATTGAATGACTGGGACAGCTTCTCTGATGACATCCGTCTCTCATTATTTTGAAAAAAGTGACCAACAGTGTTGAACTCAATGTTTCCCACTGCACTTCTCCTAAATACGAACAATTAACAATCTGTTACCATGATGGAAGACTCCACGGAAGTGTTTGAGTAAAGCGCTAACAAAATGAACGACATTGTGTTTATTGGGAGCTCAGTTTCCGGAGACACATATAGCATCTGAAGATAATGATGTATATCACGGGAAGCTCAGAAGCCGAAGACACAGGTCCACAATTCCCATGATTCCTGTATTTGTATACATAAATGTGCGCAAAGAATAGCTCATGTATGATGGATTGCAACTTGAAAAAGAACTGGGTTAATAAGCTAGCAAGTTCAAATTGAATATCACAATAAAACACGGCAGTTTTAATAAGTTTCATAGATTTAAACCTTGTTTTTAGCGATTGCAGGACTCCTTATCTACCAGTATCTACTGGACAGACTGACGATGTCTGATAAGAACAATTCTGAAGTTTGCTGGTGGTTTTCTCACTCGGCAAGTGTCACAGTTACTCTGTGTGCGTTCAGGTGCAAATCTCGGTCTTCGCTCAGCGTCCGATTGCAGCTTTGATTCAATTTCAAATTTAAATTTGATAAAAAAACGCTTTACCCAATAGAAGTTCAGCGAGATTGCGAAAGAATGAGATCACAGAGCGTTGCATGTTGAATGATAATCTCTAGCTAAATTAAACTTTGTTATTTAGTAAACACACACCCACAATTTCATCTTTAATTGTGTATTTCTTTGATCATGGATTTTACGTCAACACATTTATATTCTTTTTCTAGGAGAAACGTCGGTTGAATAGTAAACTGAAGCGAATATTTGGTCTACTATTTCACAATCAGATAATTTTAATCCTGAAAGATTATTGAGTTTAAAGTAATAATAATTTAAAATTAATTGCAATATGTAATCATTCAGTGCATTTTTTGTATAACAGTCCATGGTGATAATGTTTAACTGGTGCCTTCCATGTGATAGCCAAATTCAGGTTTTTTCAATGCCTATCGCCCTGTGATGAATATTCGTTCATTATTCGTTCTTTTCGTTTAGTTTCACGCTGGATTTCATTCATTTTACAAATATTTCCGAGCATGTTTGACATGAATAAGAAATTGGTACTGATGTTAACTAAGCTACATCAACTACTATTGTTACTTCAATATTCACGTCGTTAATTTTAGTTCTACACTGTTATTTTAAAATTCCCTTTTCCAGTTTTTCGTCATAAACTATAGTTTGTGGATGTGAATGGTTTTTATTATTTGTTGACGATTAAGAGGTACCCTAGGCTAACCCTGGAAGAGTACCACAGCATGTCAGTGGTTCTGGAGCCGTACGTGTGCAGGTTACCTGATGCCGTGCAGGCGCTTGCACAACAGGAGCTCGGAGAGGATAAACAAGCCAGGACTCAGGCCCTCGTTCAGTTCAGGGCTTGGCTCCTCACTAAGCCTCACATCGTCGCTCGTACGGGTGAGTGATGACTTTTGAGGTGTGGTGGGAGACTGGGTGATGGAGCTGGTGAGGTGGGTGATGGAGCTGATGAGGTGGGTGATGGAGCTGATTAGATGGGTGATGGAGCTGGTGAGGTGGGTGATGGAGCTGGTGAGGTGGGTGATGGAGCTGGTGAGGTGGGTGTTGGGATAAACGCTACACCACGAGACGCTGTGTGATGTAGTGTAGCAAGAATATATACGGTATATTAACTTCAAAGTTTTGACGTAATGTAGCTTGTGTACGAGGCAAAAACTGTACAATGTGTTTGAACATTAGTGCTGTCAAATTCAGCAATTGGAATTAAATGACATTGGTTATAGTAAAGACATATCTATGTACAGGTAGAATGAGGCCAATTTTCTTATTGTATATTAGATTGTTTCTTTCGTGGCAGCGATGGCATTGATTTGAACACAACAAGAAGGACAAAGACTCGAACGTTTTCAGTTCTAGTTTATATTTTCCTCATCATTTATAGGACAATAAACTTGGTCCGGATCATCAGTTTACATATGTTGTGTAAAACATGGCAGAAACAGGAAGCAAAATTGCTGGGAACACACCACGTTACTATTAACATACAAACCCGTATACTGGCTACGCTGCTAAGGTAGATTTGCATATCTGGGTACACATTTACCATTTTTAATGAAATCAAACGACTCATCTTGCCGCTCCAACGGAAGTGATGCAATTTTCTTATGTGCAGCGACTGAAGTTCAGCTTTAATGACATTTTTCATGGCATTTTAACGGAAATAACGAATTTCCACAGCTAGTTTGGATATTTATTCTGTGGTTTTCTTTCAATTATAATCTTCATTAATTTTGTGACTGTCAATTACTTTCACTGAATCTCTTTTTCGTATCTCGAATGTGTCAATCTAGTTTAGATTTTACGAAAGCCCATTTAGGATCATGCTCGAAACGTATGCTAAATTTGTGTCCTCATCGCTGATAAATTAACAGCACAAACTTTGTACTGCACATGATGTTTTTTCCAGTAATAATTGCCATGAATTCTTTCCCTCAGACAACCTCACTCTTCTCCGTTACCTACGGGGTTGTAAATTCATCGTCAAAAATGCCCAAGAAAAATTGGAAATATACTACGCTTGCAAAACTGTCATGCCCAAGCTGCTCATCAACAGAAATCCTTTCTTGAAAGAAATCCAAGCTGTTCTGCGGCTAGGGTAAGTTTCTTTCACAGTTTTCGTTCATTTTGTATAACATAATCTCTGATTACAACTTAAATATCATTAACTTCTAGTACGTATCCATCTCTGCTTTTTATTGCAATACCTCAGAAAAACTGGATATAAACTTCAGATCGTTATTTAACATCGAAGTATGGAAAAATAGACAATACAGATTACCTTTACATCCACGCTAACATAAACTTTAAGCAAGTTTTATTGCTACAAAACTATAACCACCTACAAGCATGGGGTAAGAGTATCAAAAGCTTTTTTATCTCTAAAGTTTTCTCATATTTTTTAGATGTCATAGATTCTCTATTGTTTATAAAATAGTATTTCAGTGAGCTTATTAATATCAAATACTGTATTCGTTTAATGGATGGCAAATTTTTTTTGTAGCAGACTTCTGCGATTTACAACGAATTCCTCTCTCACTGAGCGCAATCAGACACTGTCAATCGGAAAATTACATAGGTTTGCGATGGTTATGTGAACTGTCAGAGTTTCTCTATAGGACACACAATAGATGAACATATGTATATGACACTCACAGTAACATTCGTAAGTCAGAACAAATAGGTTTATATTTGATTGAATATAAGCTTCATTCTAACACATCAGACAATGTTAAAGTTAACCAACTGTACTCTGGCTCTCAGACATCTCTCTGTATCTTAAGTGAAGGCGTTATCACTTAACTCTCTTGACCGTGGGAAAAATATCATATGACAGTTAGATGCATGTCATCGTGTCTCTATACAACCTATTTGATTATTAGGACTATTGTATTACTGAAAACCAAAGTTGGAAGGAGATTCTTAGTGTGGGCAATAACACGTACAGTCGTTTGTATGCAATTAAAGTCTATCAACGATAACAACCATGTTTTTATTCAAAGAAGACAAAGAGAAATTTATAAAAAATGAAATCAATACCTGGTAAATAAACTATAAAAATAAAACATTACTAATATTGAAGCTGAGATGACGGTAAAGACAGGCTCAAAGCACAGTGTGAGAATATTTTTTTAATTATTAGTGAACTAATTGCATGCATATCCTCAAACATTCAAACGTGTGCATCTAAATTACATATTGTTACGAGGACTAGTTGATGCCAGTCTGATGATGCTAGTTTTTTCCTTATATTGTTTCAATCAAAGATTTAAAAAGTTTCAAAACACGCTGGAAAAAACTTATTGTTTTGTTTCTAAGTACATATTCTTTTCTCAACAAACGTCGCAGCAAAATTCATTTGAATCAGTGACACATAAATCCCATAATCATGATAAAGTTTATTTGTTAATTTATATCGAAACAAGAACCTGTATTAGTGAAGAAGGTCCCACTATCAACGGATTCAGACGTCTACACCACCCACTTCAGTTCTGATTTTTACGAACATAGCCTAACGTAGCAATTTATTTCTCTCCAAGTGAATGTTCTCCAGTAGATGTTCGTGTAAATCAAACCAGAAGTTCTCGTACATTTGCAATTACTGACGTCGTGATGTTGAAACCAATTACATGACATATATGTAAACGTAACTGCTGCTAAGTTCTGGATCACACAGGGAATTATGAATGTGTAATTCTGTTAAGATACCACCCATGATTCTTTTTTAAATCAAAAATGCACAGTGTTTGTATGATATATTTTTCCTAATGTATTATAATATAATCAAGACTTGTAGTCACTTCGGTAATTAAGTGCTAAATTCAAGTTTTATCCAGAATGCTAATTGAAATGTATATTAAGCAATTAGAGCAACATTTCTTCGGTAATTTTTTCGTCATCAAGTATCTATAACGAATTCCCATGAAATCAATAATATATTCCTAGAATCCTCAAATTTGTTTTCATTGAAAAAAAGCTGAACTTGCAAAAGTCATTGCAATTATCGAACACGCTACTTATAAGGACATCGATATCAATGTCAAAATACAGGAAACATCAGATTGTAGTTGAGGAAGTTCCTACACTGTATTAAACTTGTTACAGATTGATGGTACCGCTGCCCAATTATGACTCACAAGGTCGTAAAGTTATTTTAGGTCGTCTAGGAGCGTGGAATCCCACCATGCACAAGCCCAAGGATCTGTTTAAGGCGGCTTCCATGCTGCTCGACGTCCTCTTCCTGGACGATGAGCAAGTGACCGTGACTGGCTTCGTCCAGCTGCATGATCTCTCAGGCTTCTCTGTGAAGCACGCAGCTGTTTTGGATCTGTCACTCGTCAAGAGAGTCATGACAATTTGGAGGGTAAATGAGCATTTGAAACCTCATTTTAATATAATTAACTTGTTATTTATTGCACTTATTGGAAGAAATTCTTCATCGATACTGTTGTTTTCTTTGTAAAGATTGTAGACAGAAAGGTGCTTGATTTAATTGCTGGCATAATTAATAATAATGTCTGTATTAACTGATTCAGTCTCAGATTCCTTTTACTCAATCAGTATCTAAATTAAAATAATATTCGAAAATTGTACGTATGGTGTAGATTTCATAATTTTATATTTCCTTACTGCATGCACAACCTATTCATTTGAAAATATTCTTCAGTGAACTCATGAACGAAAGTTTAAAAGACAAAGGTTCAACTGTATTCAGTACTTTGTCATTTCCACAGATCAAATAGTCAATCTGCTGTCATTAATTTCTTATCACGAAGTAAATTTCTTTCTTTCGACCACTGCATTTGTTGATGTAAAAGGAAACATCACATTCAAGTAAATGGCATCAGAGTTTTGCAATTTCAGAAGAAAAGACAAGTCTTCGCACAATATATTCGATCAACTAGTCTGTTATGAAATCATAGAACTAAATTAAAATCTTCCATCTTTAATAATGGACCAGGCTACAAAAGAGCAAGCAGTTCTCATCAAATAATTTCAATATCCTTCGATGTGCATAAAGTGTTCAAGTCATACAAGGAATTTTTGTCTCAGTGGTTACTGCCTTTCTACGAATGATTAATCGTAAAACCCGCCAAGCATCTTTCATTGATGGCGCATAGAACATTGTTCATGCTCATCCGTTGGAATAAAAAACTAATGTCTACAAACTTGAATTTTGCCGGGTCTTATTTGTGTATTTGTATTGCGAAGTATTTTTAACTCTAAATCTATTTCTAGGAGGCGTATCCAATTAGACCCAAAGCTGTGCACTACATACACACCCCAACCGCCTTCAAGCCGATCTATGAAGTGGGGAAAAAATTTATGAAGGAGAAGATGAAAAGCAGAGTAAGTCTGTATCACATATTAAATTTGTTTGTAGTGATAATAGGAGGAGATTCAAAGTGTACAGGCAATCACCAAACATAACAACTATGCGAAACATGTATTGCAACAATCTGTTTACGCATATTAGTTTAGTAATATTTCAGTTCTTCCATTTACATACATCATCAATTGGTAGATTATGAATGTTCAGAGCGAACAAAATAGTTTCCTTCTATATCTTTGAAATTTTAATTGATCATCAAATCATTTGTTGTTCAATGTGTACTGGCCAATAAACGGCTTGGTAGTAGCAATTGTGAAGGCTTTTTGTGAACAGATAGAGTTCAAGCACCTTCAAGAATTACCCAAACACAAGTTCAGCTTACCAGGATGTTTGTGTCTTTTTTGATGTGTAATTGGTGCCGATTCAAGAATTTCTAAGGTGCAGTAAAAGGTAAATTATTATACGTTCTTCATCAAAACAGAAGTTAGAAGCCATAAGAGAGCTAAAAACTAGTTCAGTTCGTTCAAACTTTCCATAAACCTATGTTTTAATTGCTTTAACCCGTTTTTCTTCATTTTGGTATCGACTTTGAATGCATTTGTGGGTTAGAATCTCAGTATTTGTAATCATACTCGTAGTTATACCTCGTCTATTTGTAATTGGCAGCAAAACACAGTTATTTTCAAAATGATATATTATAGCACCAAAAGAATGGGTTATTTAGTCAAACTTGGGAGTAAATAGATGTAATAACGAATACTTTAACTCTATTGATATTGGGTACAGAATATGACGGCACTAATTTACCAATTGGTCGACATAACGTTGAATTTACTCGTGCCTGCAGATTTGGGTACATGGTTCGGATGAAGCCAGTCTACACAAGCACATACCCACCAACATGCTGCCCCTTGAATATGGGGGAACCAAATTTACTCTGGGTGAAATAACAGGCAAGTTATTACGTGAACAAATTCAAATCCTTTTAGCTTATACCATGCTTAAGTAAACATTAAGAGTAAGACAATAAATTGGCTTTCGTTTGAATGTAAAGGTGACGTAACGTATCCAAAAATTGAGACGTAAAACTTCCTGTTCATGTTACAATATGCAAAAAATTTCAGGAGTCATTTTCTATTATTGAAGTGTTTTCTTTGTCTCACTTGTTGAATTTCCCTCGTAGGTCCACTAATTTTTTCCACATACTAGATAAGACTTTATGCATCGACTTCTAAAGCATGCAATTGCTAATTTTCCCTTGACTCAGAGTCATGAACCTACTGATGAAGTACTGATATCCTAAAGCTGGAGATAAATTTTGAGTTCGTTTATTGTTCTCCGAAGTTACCATCTATCACCGGCTATAAATTATGAGTTACTCATAGCTGTAAAATATTCACCTCTAAAGACTGGCTGTGAATATGATTTATCAGCAGTCGCAAGCTGACCTGATTTCTTAATTCAGAAAAATGGGCTCAGCGGATTGAGTTCTACGCGGACTGGTTCGCTGAGGATGAACAGTACAAGATGACGGACAAGAAGGCGGCGCTGGCGATTAAGAAGATAAAAGATGTAGTGTCATCGAGTCAATCGATTAAGAATATTGAGTTTGATTGACGACATCGAACATTTTAACTGCATATTTTCAATACCTCTTCTGATATTCCGTCCGATGCAATAATTCAAATTGATTCGAATTTGATGTGATGAACTGTGTAGGCAGTTAAATCTTTGATGAAGAATATTATATTGTATCTAATACGTGAACATCTGAAGTCGTATAATGTTGCAATACGATGATTCTTTTTGTTTAATAGTATAAATTCTGTGTTCAATCCATTTTACTTGAAAATTTCTGGCAACAGCCCATCGCTGAAATTCAAATTTATGATTTTGAAAGTATATTGCTTCAAGATTTGAGGTGAATCTTAATATGGTTTGATTTTGGACAGAAAGAGAACATCCACCACTCAGCATTGAGAATAAACGAGTTATTTTTATTTTGAATGCATGCTTGTGTAGTCACAACGTACATCGTCGGAGGTCATAGCTATCTATCCTACGCGTGTGTGAGGATCCGAGAACCTTGTGACATCGTTTCGAAGTGTATTACATGGAGTCTCTTATTTAAACTGAAAGTAGGTATAGTTTTAGATTTCAAAAGATGTAAGCAAACATAATATTCGTTTCATTGTTATCCTACTTATACAGTGGTATGCTCTGAACTAGCAGATACATAATATTATATATAATGTCAATAAGCGTTCCGAATGGGAGCATCTGGTTCTAGTTAATAGAACAGTCACCAATATATATGTTACTTTATTAAATGATACATGATACATTAGCTTTTACATTATTAGCGCAATTAGGAAAGTTCGATAACATACCAAGAAAGTTACATTATGGTAGACCTATTGCAAAAAAATATTCAGGGTATTTTAGAGTTTAACCTAATATAAATGAAAAAAAAATGTTACTGAGGAGCCTTAAGTCGAGGACACAATTGGTTGCCCCTATTTCATTCCTCATTGACTGAGATTCATCCCCCGTCAGAAAACAAACCGCTAACTTATCGTCCAAATAAATGACAAAGTCATACCGCCACTGCATCAAATCGGTAGAAAAGTCATATAGAAAAAAAAACTTCCTCTTTTGAGAAAAATCAATCTCAAAA
>VCRD01000093.1:381637-398405 GCA_006783055.1 Trinorchestia longiramus
ATGAAACTACCTTCAATAATGTCAGTCCTTGAGTCAGTAAAGAGCGGTGTGAGACCAAGAGTACCTGCGATACCCACAGACTCGTACCACCCTTTACTGTCCATAATATGTTATCAATGATTGAAATGCAAAGTATATTGGTCTCATTATAAATGAGTGCCTATGAGGAGAGGCCTGTGCCTCCCTTGATAGGCACTCATTTATGCTGAACCCAATATAATTTGGATATTAATCATTGATGAACAAATGTTGTGCATAGTTTATATTAAACTGAAATTATGTAATTCTTTATGTGTTGAATGAATGATGTTGCATGCTGTTTACATTGAACCCAAAATATATCGCAAAGCCAGCTAGTTCAATCCATAAAACCAATTTATAAAATCTGTCGAATAACATAGTTTTAATTACCATCGATATGTTATGTATGATTCCATAAAAAATATGTACATGTGGAGCAATAATATTGATAATAGAATAAAAAATATTCGTGACAGTTTTGTGCTAAATGAATAGAGTTAACCTTGAATTATCAATTTGCAATAATGATATGATGACATTTGCAAGTTATAACCTTAAATGATTCAGCTGTCATATGCTCATGATAACTTATATATATGGAAACACATTATAAAAACTTTCATTGTTCCATTAGTCACCTCCCACCCATGCAAAAATATAGTGGAATCAGACCTTTTGAAGCAAAATAATTAAAATCTAATATAGAATAAAAGAAATGAAATTTCGTTTATCGAACAGAAAAAGCGAAAATCCTTTCCTCATATGGAAATAGTCTAAGGCCATATTTTCTCCAAAGGACACTCATGAGGTAAACAGTGTCAATGATACTATTATCGTGAGATCGTGCTTGCAAACCAAGGTTTTCTCGAGAATTAGAGGTCCTTAAACAATACCCATGGTTTGGTATCCTTTTCGAGCTTATTTATGATATGATGACCTCGAAAAAAACTATTTCCAATGATATCAGCAGTGATTATTTACTTGTGAAGAGAAAGCGCTGTAATTCTGGTCAATTGGATTTGCCTGCGAAGAAAAGGAGTTGTGTGGGATTGAGGTCTGACAGTATGGATCGACTCGCCAACTTTTCCCTTTCTTCGAATGGAGTGAACAAGGACAGTTTTCGCAAGAAGCAAGTCACAGACAAGAAAGTATTAGCCATCCGATTAGTGCCAGGTTAGTCGAAAATCCAATATTCTTTACCAAGAATTCTGTTTGACGAAGTTTAATGTTAACTGCTATTTTGATATTCGTCTTGAATTAGCCATACTCCTTATCATGCTGTACATATGCAAGTAATGTGTTTTTTACAAATATGGAGGCATAATTAGTGTGCTAAATATCATATTTAATAAGTCTTCAAAGATGATTTTCATATCCTTGTATTTTTAATAATAAAATTAAAATAGTTTTCCTTTCAAATTTGAATAAATTTGGATACATATTACCATGAGGTAAGTTTTTATTACTTTTTGCTGACTCCTCACCTCAGTATTGCTAGAAATAAGATTTTAATATCTGCATTTATGGTGTAATGGTTTCATTTAAGTATTGTATTTGCATTTTTAAGTACCTTCTACTCCTACTCTGTATTTATTTTATAATTTTCTGATTCAATGTTTTTCACTGCAGAGCAAGAATACCATTAAAACTTGTGTTTGTGATAGGACCTTCAAATGTCTTCTGGAACAAGTTTAAATCTCATTGTAAATGTAAGAAATCTTGTAGTAACAAATTCTTGTGACTGAAGGTGCTGAAATTTATTGATTTTTTTTCTCTAAAAACGAAGCCTATTTAAGCCCTTGGATAGAGCATGAGGGAAATTTTTATATCATCAACTGTTATTTGAGCTTTATAAATGGTCTCCAATTTTAGAAATACTCTTCAGTTTTAGCAATACTCTTTAGATTTAGAAATGCTCTGTAGATTTAGGAATTCTTTTTAAATTTAAAAATCCTTTCCAGGTTTAAAAATTCTTGCCAGATTTAAAAATGCTTGTCAAATTTCAAAATTTTCTTTAGATTTGGAAATAGTTACTAGATTTAGAAATGGCCTTAATAGTAACTACATTTAGCATGCTTGTTTTATGGATTAGCTTCATTATATGAAAAATTATATTTTGAGTATTTAGCAATTCATGAGCAAACTTTGGGTTGAATAGTTGGTTTTGGACTTCAAACAAGTGAGAAATATAATTGATTTGCTCAACTAATTACAAGCAGGATTAAAATTTTGACAAGTTTATGTTGGATTTATTCTGGTAATTTTTCAAGCATCTAGCATTGATGTAGGTCTTGTTTATTTAATTTAGTTTTAGAAATGCCTTGGTAAAGAGGTTATTTTATACATGATATTTGTTGCAGATTTGGATGATGAAGGCTCAGACATGGAAGAAGGAGGATCTGATATGGAGGAGGCAGGCAAGATTTTACAGAGTAAAGATTCCCTCATTAAACCAAGGTACAGAGAAGCTGGAAGCTCCATGTTCCACCGTGCATATGAGGAAGATGATGAAGAGACTGCAAGCTGGTGGAAGGCAGTGGAGGAGGCCGTGCTGGCCATCCAAGAGGCTCGGCCTGCTGTGGACGGGGCCACTCAAGAGGACTTGTACCGATGTGTGGAAAGCTTCATCACTGCCCAGAGCCCTAAGGAGCTCTACAATAGACTCAGAGGTAAACTCTATTGACTGTTAATTTTGACAATATGCATTGACCAATTTCAACTTCATTTTATGGGTTGTGCAATATCAGTCTCTATATTGTTTTCAGCCTTGACATTGCTTTGTAGAGACTTGGGCAGTACACTAACAGGGAGGAGTCTGTGTTCTGATGACACTAGCTTATTCATTACCTCTGCAAAAAAAAGTTTCCATATTTACACTTTGGAAAATTAAGGTCATTGAAATAATTTGTGGGTAGATAAACAAAGGTGGTGACTACAATTGTCATTTATATTATATTGTGTATAAGTAACAACTCTGTTTTATTTTGTATCAAACACAATTCATAAATTAAGTATTTTTATCTGCACTCTTCATAAAAACTGTTCTTAAAATTATACTGGGCTGCTTTTAAGTTCAAATAGTTAATGTTTAAAATGAGCTCTTGCTTTATTTCAAGTGTTAGGTTTCTGTTGTTAGTTTTGTTTAATCAATGTACTCAATTTTCTTTACTGGAGCCATTTTCTCCATCAGATATAGCAGAGTCATATATTATTTATTTAAGGTGAAATTGCCTGTTTGAGATACAACAAAGTATTGTGTTCTACATTGCAAAAATGCTTTGCTCGCAGATATGACAGAATGGTACATCAAGCGTCGATTGAAACAGTTGCTGGACAGCTCGACAGACCGACTCGTCTTCCTGAAGGAAGTAAACAGCTGCTGGAAGCAGTTCTGTGAACAGATGAAGATGGTGTGCAATATTTTCCTGTCTCTTGATCGGGGTTATGTGCTCCAAAACTCTCAGGTCATGAGCATCTGGTGAGTCTTACGTGTTGAAATGTAAACATATCAATGCCTAACTCAAAAGCTCAAGATTTTTTGGTAGTGCATTGGACATTTGAATGCCAAACTTCAGTTTTGTCCTGAAGTTAGGTATATTTCTTCTTTTCAGTGTTATCCAAAATATTACTAACATGAATTAAAAGTTGAAGAATGAATGCTTCTACAATTTTATTTGAAAAACTAGACAATGCATGAAGGTTGTTTTTAAGTGATGTACTGTGATCAGGGACATGGGCCTGGAGCTGTTCCGTGTGCACGTGATAGGAGAGGCAGTAGTGGAGACGCGTGTCATAGACGGGCTGCTCATGATGGTGCAGACAGAGAGGGCAGGCGAGACTATAGACAGGTCTCTCATCAAAAGCCTCCTCCGTATGCTCTCTTCCCTACACCTCTACACCTGCGTCTTCCAAACCAAGTGAGTTCAGTGCACTAGTCTCCTTGTCGTCTTAAGCTTCTTCCCGCCTAATTAGGCACTTTTGTCTCATTGGTTTTGCGTATCCATTGCTCTCTTTCCTACGTTTCTCTATTTTCAGTTTCAGTTCTCGACTATTTCCTAGTTTGTCTATTAGTACTCTCCTGTTTTACTTCTCAATCACTGTCTTCAGAGCTTAATACAACGCGTTTGTCTTGAGGTATTTTTGGTTGCAGATACTTCACACAGCTCGTCTTTTGTTTCTAAGGTGAGATAACGACTTTTATTTCAGACGTCGTTGCTGCTTCATAGTCCAAATTTCTTCTTTTTTGCTGCACTGGTTCAGATGTCTGATAGGTCAACAAGTTATACTTTATTCGGTTTGAAGAATTACCACGTTTTAATATAGCCGTTAATTTGCCTTCATATTCATGCATAGCTACTTGTGGGCTGTTTATGTCTGTGACTTACTCTTTTCTGTTGAAGTTTTCATGTTGTGATGACCAGTGGATAAGCTGGTGTTGTGCCACGTCGTCTAAGCTCAAAAAAAGGCTCAATTCAGTAATTGTTTGCTGTACGTATATTAACTGCTGTAATTGTGAGGCAGGCTTATTCGTCACTGACACATTTATGCTGAAGTTACTTTGAATTCTAAAATTCATGTAGTCAATAGCACTAAATTTCTTCAGTGGTGTAGCAGTGAGATATGATAATTGCCTTTACAATTGTATAAAATAATAAGTTATTACTGTGGTTGTTGACCAAAACCACTAATCCTTCATTGTGTAATGTATTTTTAACTCTTAATCTGCTAATTTCCTTCTGCCATAATTACATATAAACAACTTTTTGTTCAACTATCAAATAAATTGTGCTGTGAAAGGTTGAAATATTATATAAAATATGCCGTAAAAGTTCAGTATCTTGACTTGAAGAGCGTTATGGATACTTGCTCATCACAGTTCTGAAGGCTATCATTTCTTCCATGAGCGTTTAGTTATTTTGTTGTGTGTGTTAGGTTCCTACAGAACAGCGAGGAGCTGTACAGCAGGGAGGGCTGCCGCCTGCTTCAGGAGCTCACCATACCTGACTACCTGCGCCACGTCACCAAGCGTTTGGACGAGGAGAACAACAGACTTCTCCATTACCTCGACAATAACGCCACCAGGTACATCTTCTTCCTGAGGCTGTTACTCTCTCTGCTCCGACCTACTGGTTTTGGTCAAGGGCTATCAATGGAACATGAAGTTTTACTTCAAAGGAATTTAGCAATAGTTGTTTTATAGTTGTACAGTTCTATTGAGTGAAAAGGATAAGTAGATTTGTAGATTTTAATGGCATGATTTTGGACACGGAACAGAACAAATTCTGATCACGTTTCTCGTCTCTTTCGTATATGTTTTGTAAAGCGTTATGTTGGTGTAACTCAAATCAATGAAGCAATGATTTTTAAATTGTTTGAGGTGTTCCAAATGAGACCAAAGCGTCAACTACCAGTCAAAAAACGCTGCTCTAACCTACCGAGTTGATTTTAAATTGAGCTTAAAATGTCACTTGAAACCTTTTCTTTTGCAATGCAAGGGTTTAGCGGAGTTGACCAATTGTGGTCATTTAGTTACACTGCCTCTCAGTCACTGGTGTCCCTTTAGTCACACTCGTTGTAACTTTTGCTTCCTAAACCAAACAGGAAAATGTTGAGAGGGAGAGTTCAGCTTAATCCTGCTAATTGTTTGTACCAATGCTTTGTCTGCCGCTGCAGTGGCGTGTTCTTCACTGGCTTCAAAGTCGTAATTTTACGCGAGACTCACTTTATTTGTTGCCTGTAGGTTTCTTAATTATTTTTCTTAGTGTTAGTACAATTTATTGGTTGGGACTGGAAACATACGAGTAGCTATATTTTTTGAAAATCCTGTGTTTTCTTTCCAACACGACTCTCTCCTTAACGGATTAAATAGGCAATAATTTAATGAAACATTTATGTACATGTGTGTTCTGGGAGCAGACCTCAGCTGGTGCACCTGCTGGTGAAGCAATTGCTGGGGGAGCACAAGACCACCATCATCCAGAAGGGCTTGGACGACATGCTGTACGAGCACCGTAAAGACGACCTCAGACTCCTCTACAACTTGATGGGGCGTGTCAAGGGCGGCCATCAGCTCCTCTGCTCTACTTTCAACGCTCACATCAAGGTCAGAGAAGCTAATTTCCATTCTATTTCCATTTCCAAGATCTTGTGTCACACGTAATTTGCTCGTTATCTTTCCTGTAGTGCAGCTCGCTGTGTGCTCGCTTAGTTTGCTTCTGATTGCTATTCTGTGATAGGAGGAGCAAAGTTTTTGGTCTTATTTTACTTGAGGTGAATGGTGCTTCTGGTTCTTGACCAATTTTAGGTAATTTTTTACGCAATGTGTGGCTTGCCTTTGCAGGCTCATGGTAAAACCATCGTGACAGAGCCAGAGAAGGACAAGGTCATGGTACAGGAGCTTCTCACGTTCAAGAGCAGACTCGACGAGATGGTCAATGAGTGTTGTGGCAAAAATGAGAAATTCGTCCAGGCAGTGAAGGAAGCCTTTGAATCTTTCATCAATACGCGCCTTAATAAACCTGCAGAACTTATTGGTGAGTTGTGATCCTTCCTTTCATGTTTTATTGCATGTTGCAATCTATTAATACTTTTCCACTGAATAAATTGGTTTGTGAAGTTTTATTATCGACTGATGATATTTATTCTATTAAATAGTAGTAAATTGTCGTAGTTGTATTTGTTTTGTGCAGTCTCCATGACTTCAATATTTGATAGGTTTGCCTCGTGCAGACTCCTCTTCTAGCAAATTGATTCAGTTAGTCAGGTTACAAGAATGATTTTTGTTCACTTTTTAGTGAACTCTCATAGCTTGAAGAAGCGTTTGTTAATGCGTGCTCTATTCTGTCAAGATCTTTTAAGATCGTGTTTGTTCTGTCTTCGCATAGACTCAAATCTAGAATTATAAAATTTTTCTTTAACGTTCATTACGTTTCCTAGCCGAAACGTCATTGAATAAATGGATGTATCTGTTGTACACTGGGAAGATTTCTAACGTCTTGTTATGACGACGTCTTTTGTCGTGAACTGTCTGCTGGTTCCTACTGCTGTGCAGCTAAGTCAGACGGTCGAGAAAAAACCTTCAGAAAGCTACGTGCAAATTATCCTTTAAATCAGTGCTTGGCCATTCGAAAAAACAAAATATTGACATGTATTTTAATGAGAAGTTTGATGTACTGAAATTTGTGACGTGTGCAGCAAAGTACATCGACAGCAAGCTGAGAGCTGGCAACAAGGAAGCCACGGAGGATGAGTTGGAGAGGCTGCTGGACAAGATTATGGTGCTCTTTAGGTTCATTAATGGCAAAGATGTTTTTGAAGCCTTCTATAAAAAGGTAAATAACTTTTTTTACTTCTACTGACGCTGTAAACTACAGTACTGGTCAAAATTGTAGGACACGTTTTTTTTACTCGTAGACTCTACTGAAATTTTTTTGCCAAGCAGCTTGCAATTGTTCCCACAGTGTATCTTGCTAAGAAATACTTGATTTTTTGACAAAAGTCACACTAAATATTGAATATTGTTGCTATTTATTTCTTTTGTAGTTAGTAATCTATGCACTAACATTTATTGAACATAGTTTATAGGTTTCATAATTGATATTGCTAATTTTTTCACCTTCGTACAATATACATGCGATGAAAGTAAAAAATGTTATCGTAATGCATTTGATCAATACTGTAATTTAGTAGACATGAAAGGAATTCTATGATAATGGAGAATTATTTGATTGTGTTTACTATAGGAATTAAGAGGCAGGGTTAAACTGATAGTATGAATTAGAGTTGCTTAGCTGAGCGATTTCTAACATACGATGGAGCTCGTTTAATAATAATCTGCTGGTCATGTAGTTCCTTGGCAAGCTCGCATTGTCTGTTGAGACGGAACGGTAGTCTAAACGTTCCATGAAAGTGACAACAATCATAACATTGTATGAGGGTAACAATGGCCACGACCAGTGTTGTGTGAGAGTAACAATAGCTATGATATCAAGGCATGAGGACACAACAGTATTGTATGAAGACACGAGAGCATTGTATGAAGACACAGAGTATCATATGAGGACACAACAGTATTGTATGAAGACACAGTATCATATGAAGACACAACAGTATTGTATGAAGACACAGAGTATCATATGAGGACACAACAGTATTGTATGAAGACAGTATCATATGAAGACACAACAGTATTGTATGAAGACACAGAGTATCATATGAGGACACAACAGTATTGTATGAAGACACAGAGTATCATATGAGGACACAACAGTATTGTATGAAGACAACAGTATTGTATGAGAGCTGCTAACACATGCGTGGTGTATGTGAACCAGGACCTGGCTAAGCGGCTGCTGCTGGGCAAGTCAGCTAGCGTGGACGCTGAGAAGAGCATGCTCAGCAAGTTGAAGACAGAGTGCGGCCCTAACTTCACTGGCAAATTGGAGGGCATGTTCAAGGATATGGAGCTCTCCAAGGACTTCATGTTGTCCTTCAAGCAGGTGACTAACGGGCTGTGTACATACACGGCTTGTTGGGCCGTCTTACTTCTGATTGTATTGAAAATCTTTTGCCGCTCTCGCGTCTCAGCAGTATTCTGTGATTATTTTTTGCTCTTCTTTGTGGTTCATGGGCAGGTCTTGGGACTGGGCGTGCAGTTTTATCTGTGAGAGTAAACTGTGTGTCAAATTCACTTCACAATTTCAAATTGCTTTTCATGCTATGACAGCACGAGTGAAGTCGTTAGAAATTTCACGTAACGCTCAGTTTGTAACTATATTCTATTTTCCGTAATATTTGTGTTTACATCATCAATAATTCAATGTTTAATTTAGTTATTTTTGAGCGTCCTTTATTTATCCTGTTCTAGCAATTTTAGGAGATTTGGTTGCGTTTGTCTCTATTGTTTGAATAAATCCGTGCTATACCTGTTATACTTTTCTTATTTAAAATAAAAATCTTTGTTCTTCAGATCTTGCTCTTCAGTCTTAAGATATGGAGCAGTATTTATTTGCTTTATCCTCGTTATTCGCTCTACAAGCTGTCTTGTTCGCTAGTTTTAATGTTAGTACTTTTTTACACAGTGGCTAGTATTTTGTAACGCGGAGGTTTGTACTTCTAAATGCGATACCTATTAATTTTGTTATGCAGGAGCTAGTACTTTCTTAAGGTGCAGGAATTGCACAGTGGTGGGCTAACTATTTCTAGTATTTTCTGAAATATACTCTATGGGAAAAGGTTATACGGATCGAGTCAACTCTGTTTTCTTGCATAGTGTGTGAAATTCGGATGCATTAGAATAAATCTGTCAATTTTGTTCTGTTCTAACTCTGGATCTAATCTTGGCGAGCCAGCTCACGTTTACGCACATCTTGGTTCGTTGCAGCAGATGGTGCAGCCAGACTGCCTGGTCTGAGAAAACTAGAAGTTTTTCCTGACTCAACATTTTAATTTCGGCTCTGCAAATTATTTGTAGGAAACTGCTAGAGTACACCGTTTCATAATTGGTACACTCAAGCTTAATTCTTCAAATCTAAATTTTAACCTGAGAATTGTAGCATAATGTTAACACTGACAATTTTTCAATGTCGTATTGAGTATAATTTTGATGTACGAGCAGCATCTGCAGCACACGGCCCGACACAACACGAGCCTGACTATGGAGCTGAGCGTGAGCATCTTGACGCATGGCTTCTGGCCGTCATACCCTGACTCTGAGCTCATCCTGTCCGCTGAGATGGTGCAGTACCAGAAGATCTTCACGGAGTTCTACAGGAATAAGCACAGCGGCAGGAAACTTATGGTGAGTTTTCCTGTGCTATTTTTGCAAACTTTCTTTTATGGCTCATTTGATTTTTTCCGCACTAGTCGTTCTACTCCAGTAGTATACATAGGCGGGGTGTAAATACGCCGGTTGTGTTTAGTTGTCTTTTTCTTCATACCTAAGGGGCTGTAGCTCAGTGCTGTTTTAAGCGTGGTGCCTGCAATATTTTAAGTCTTGACACGCGAACTTTCTTGTTAAGTATAATATGAGTATCAATTCAACGTAAAATTAATGAATTTATTTCGTTATATTTGTTATTTATTTGATGCCAAGAGCACATATCATCACTAATGGCCTTTTCTTACATTGGTAATTTTATCGGTACACAGCTTGCACTGGCGTTTTATGTTTGGTGTTGGTTTGACCATTTTATACAGCGAGCATATGATTCCCTGGAAATTTTTATTCATGGTGATCTTATTGAGAAACACGTTGTCGCAGTAGTTACAAATCTCGGCTATATTTTGCAGTGAGTACATCTGCGTGTCAGAACTGTGACACGATCTAGATACTAAGAATGATTGCTGTGTTCCTATTATTAGTGGCAAGGTACTCTGGGCCACTGCGTGCTACGCGCTCACTTCAATGCGGGGGCCAAGGAGCTGCAGGTGTCGCTCTTCCAGGCCCTCGTGTTGCTTCTCTTCAACGCGCACGACGACCGCTCCTATGCTGACATCAAAGCCCTCACCAACATCGATGTGCGTATCATGCTTCTAGATGTTTTCTTAGCAGAATTGGATCGCCATGTTTGCTAAATATATGTCTCTTCTTGAGTCAAGTCTATATGCACAGAACAGCTAGGTGGAGGACTTGTAAATTGATGTGGTAAACTTTTGAACGGCTTACAGTGTAAGTACTGAGCCGCTTTTGTGTTCAGTGCGCTTGTGTATGGTCTCCGGTTGTTGCCGTTTTTGTGTATCCACTGTCTGTGAAACAACTGATCAAACTTGAGAATACAATGCTTTATATTTATACTGGCATTAGTAGTCATCCTACACGGACTTGTATTATGTATGGTTTACCAGGACGGGAACCTGAAGCGTACGCTGCAGTCCCTGGCTTGCGGGAAAGCTCGCGTGCTCACAAAAACTCCTCGAGGCAAGGAAGTTGGCGACAGCGACGTGTTCCACTACAACGCCGACTTCACCAACCAGCTCTTCAGAATCAGGATCAACCAGATTCAGCTCAAGGAAACGGTGAGTTGTATCCACGTGGTCTAGATTTATTGTACTTTATTTCAATACGAAGAAAGGATTTACGGTCAGAAGATGCACCTGACACATGATACGTGTATTTGTAAAAGTGGCTTGTGTTCTCATGCTGTTCTGTTATAAACGATTAATTTGTTTTTAATTCATGGACCACGATGGTTCGTGCTTAAATTATTCTTTGTATGTGTTTTGTAGATGGAGGAACAGCTGAAGACGGAGGAGCGTGTGTATCAAGATCGCCAGTACCAGATAGACGCTGCCGTCGTTCGCATTATGAAGACCCGCAAAAACCTCACTCACAATCACCTCATTACCGAGCTCTTCGATCAACTCAAGTTCCCTGTCAAAGTGAGTTGCTCCTCGTGTGTGTGTCAGCCTTATTTTATGCCTATGACGATAGTTGTGCATGTGAATTCTGCATTTTTTTTTATCGCATCCCAATCAAGAGTATAAAGCTACGAGTATGTATTGGTGAACGGTAGTTTCGCAGAGTTTGAACCCGTTTATGAAGAACAAAGATTTTCTTGCGGAAGATAAGCATTAACGTTGCCTAATGTCAAATTTATACACTTGAAAGTTGGTACTCTATAGTATCATCCGCCTGTTTTAATGAATTGGAAATACAGCATAAAATTAAAAATTCGTAGCTTCACAACTTTTTGTAAGTTCCCCTCTTTCTCGGAGATAATGCCAGTACAAAAAGTATGTTCGTTATTTCACATAACTTGATTCAAGCTCACGTTATACTAACTTTAATCTACTACATATAATTCGGTCTTACGCTCCGAATCGATATTCTTCCGTCTGTAAATATTCACGATTGTCTTAGGAGATAGCAAAGCGCCTAATGCAATTTTTTTGTGCAGGCTACGGACTTGAAGAAGCGCATAGAGTCGTTAATTGATCGGGACTACATGGAGCGCGACAAGGATAACCCTAATGCCTACAACTACATTGCTTAATTGTAGTGCTTGCTGCTGCTACGTTCCTAATGTCTGTACCTCTTAACATCGTCTGACGCCTGTGTTCCATTTCAATGCTCTGATGGTACTGCTGTAGTTAAGTTTCTTTGTTTGTACTTGGTAGGTTCTCTCACGTACAGTTACATGAATAAGTATTCGATACGTCTTGAAAAATTGAACTTTTTAATATTTCTTCTGTATGTGAACCTCATCACTATTATAAATCATCACAACCCAAAGCTTACGTCATGGCAAGTATATTACTATTCGAAACGTTTTCTAAAAGTTCTCGATAGAGATTTTATAACAAAAAATATAAAAGAACTAGGCTTAGAAATATAGGCTTTGTTGAATATTTTGTTGCGTATCCTCTGTCAACTATTACAGTATGCAACCGTTTTCTATTCCTTGAAGTGAGGTTTTTGCACATACTGGCAGGAATGTTTGCTCAGTGGTCCCAGTCCGTGGATCAAATGGTACTGGGCTGCACAAGAAACATTTAATTATTTTAATTTTATTTACTGTGTTGTATTTCTCTTGGCACTGTGCGACTTTCTATGGACGAAAGGTTAACCGGGAGCTGAGTTGCTGCGAACAGGTGCAGTAAAATGATCAAATTTTGACCGGTCTGCTGCGTTAGAAAGGTTAGTGTCCACTGCAGTAAATGATAACAGCACCCTACATTCGTTTTAATCTGATGTTAATAACTCTAATTAGATGTACCAGTATTTTGAAGGCTTAAAATTGGCGGTTAATACTTCTGAAATATACAAAAATACAATATAATGCAAAATTTTGACAAAGATAAGCGTAAAAAAAGTATTTTAGCATTATGTATTGAATACTTTGTAGCATAGTCATTTCATATTTTTTGTAATAAAATCTCTACCGAGAACTTTTGGAAAATTTCTCAAGTAGTAATATACAGTATTTGCCATGATGTAAACTTTCAGTTGTTATCTCTATACAAAATAAAATCCAACGAGTTTGCATAAATACTTCGTGTTCCACCTGACCGCTGGCTTAGATAGGAGGAATTAATTGGAAACGAGGAATTACTAAGGAGGTATCCACGTTGTATTGTGGATACCAAGGGCATAGGATTACTGTAAGATACTCCATTTTTTCTTTTTTTGGCATTCTTCTTCAATGTGGAAACTCCTTTCGAAAATTTAAATATTTTTCATTATTTCCTTTATATTTATATCACAAGTATATCAACTTAGTATTATTTTACATTTTTATGAAAAATCTTGAATTTAATCTCTCTCTGTTACGCTCTTAAGGATTTAGATAGGAGAAAATTTGGTAGGGTATATATGTATTGTAAGCATTGTATTGTGGATACCAAAGGCACATCCTTCAATGTGGAAACTCCTTCGCAAAGCCCACGTCCACTGGCAAATCAAACGAAAAAATTCGTAAAAAACTCAATGTTTTCTTCACGTGTGGATCTACTGGTAATTTATAATTATGATCATTGTCATATACGGAAGAAATATTAAAAAATTTGATTTTTCACACGTATCGAATACTTATTCACCTAACTGTAGCTGTCACTCCTTACTCCAAACTGATCCAGGTTGCTTCCTTTTCATTTCGTCTTCTGTGCACATATGTTCTGGTAAGGCTGGACTGGGACAACGCTCAGTTGTAAAAACCTGTAAAAAGTTTGTGGCACAGTTTGTCTTTGCTTGTATGAGTTAGCATTTGCTGCTGCTGGTGTTCTCAGAGGCAGGACGGCAAGTTTAGGTCTCACGATTTCATTGCATGCATCCCCCCAGTGATGACTCTGCTGAACACTTCACCTTCTGTGTGCACTCTAAATTCATACTTTTTGTGTCCCTCAAAATATAAAATATCGTATCAACTAATCGGGGCATACGCTTGTGATTACACGCTTGGTTTTGCTAATTAAACAATTTTACGTTAAATCAATGGAGTTGGATGTTTTTGTTGCTATTTCAGTCAGCCTACACTGTATCTTCATAGTTTTTTCTATCACGCGTGATTGTGATTAACATTTTCTCGAGTCTATGTACCTTATGTGGTTTTCCTTACTAGTTGTCTAAAGCAGCCTGTCATGCACGTCCTTGGGTTGTGAATTGAATGTATCTGACCTCAAAATATTAATTTCACAAGCTGCAATACTCGTGCTCGCAGCAAAGGCTTTCGCCTAAATTTTGCTCCTTATTTTTTCACGGTACATGCGATGCAGGTGGTCTTGAAATGACGCTTAGCTCTCCGACCAGCGCCATTGCATCTCAGCATGTACTCAGGCAGTATTTTGATGCTTCTCAGCTAATTGTTCGGCTGCACCAAAGGTCAAGGTGCTTTCCACTAATTCGGCCCGCTCCTCTTCCATCAGATCTCTTCTGAACGCGATTTTTGCTTTTTTAGACAACGTACGTTTCTTTGAAGCCCAATTCAGTCATGGGCTGAACCCTCTCTTCTTCTTATCTTTTACATGTTACGTCACAGCGCCTACCATTGGATTCAGTCTTGTGTCAAAATGTTACATGTCGCCACAGGTGGGGTTGGGTTTGTGAAACCGACACATGTGCCCTCTTTGTAATACATTCTTCGCTGCAAGATATCCACTGACATGTTACACTTTGTTTCTTTACTCTCAAGGTCTTGTCGACGAAGACTAAGAGATTTCCTCCATCCTTTCTTTTTTTCTTGTCATTTATTACTATTTTTTCTTTGACTTATGAGTTTATGTAACTTAACTGCGTCCACCCATGTTCATGATTCGCCTAAATTTCATGCATGGTCATTTCTACAGACCTTGATGGTGAAAGGATAATATCAAAAGCTGATGACACTGATGAGGAAGTAATTATGAATTGAGTGTTGCCCACCACTAAATCAAAAATTCTAGTTTTGGGTTCATGGTCGAATTTTCAGGCTATCAGGAGAGAATTGACACTTATGTTCTTAGTAAGGTGTTGACTGTAAAATTAACTCTTAACATAACGGTAACGTAATTCCCTGGGTTGCAAACATGACGGAAGTTTTTTATGTTAATGTTGAAGCGCAAACAAAGTACCTATCCGCTTGAATGAGGCCTTTGAATTTTAGTATTTATTCATAACATCGGAAAGCGCTTCTTCAGTTTTCTAGTTTTTTGTGTATACTATTTTTATTGTGTTGGAAGAAAAATTATCTTTTGATTAGTGCATTTGATTTAATGATGGAGCTTCACTTTAGGGCGCGTTCTGAACAGTCCTGTTCAACAGTTCTGAACAGTCCTGTTCAACATACAGTCTACACGCGTAGACAATTTATAAACTTCACTGTTATTGAAGTGTCGATATCAGGGTGACGACCTGAGCTCTAATTCTGTGATCTTATAGAAATGCGACCACTATCAACATCTAAGATTTATTAGAATAGTGATAAATAAATATTTAAGCATAATTAGTTGTTGCTGGGTGAAGCCATGCTTTTTGATGTTGAACCAGTGAGTGTTCCTGCCAGTGGGTGAGTGAAAGCAACTTTGTCAGGCACGATGTCCTCCACGCGCACCTGCGTCTGCCAGATAGTTCTGCACACGATTGCTGTCGAGGTACAAGCTGTCTCAAAATTACCCACTTAAAAAATAATAAAAACTGTGAAAATGTATTGTATATTATCTGAAAATTTTTGGCCACGTGCATATTCGTAAAACTAGAGCTTAACTAATTAGTTAGTGTATTTCCATAGGCAGAATAAAAAAGTGATCTTGCAACAGGTGACTGAGTTACTTTTTGTGTTGCCTGAATAAATAACAGCGTTCTAGACACCCGATCTTTGTAAATACATTCTATCATTTGCCCTAGCTACAGTTTCTCAAGGATCTACGAGTGTCCCTCTTGAGTGAGATCTTGAATGAATTAAGAGAGCGTGACATTTGGTGTTCTGTGACTGGCATTAACTCGGATGGTCTGCCTCATATTTGACCTTAGTTTCTGCTTGCTTCCGAAGACGGAAGACGAGGCTTTTTCACTAATTGATTTTTCGTTCACTGACAGATTGGGGGTATTTCTACAACTAGTGGGTGCGTGTTCATCCCATAGGCAACTTTGTTACAAAATTATTTTCAAGTTTTTCATTAGAGTGTACGAACGCAACTTAGCCCCGTCATGCGAAGGCTAAACGGTTGAACGATCGAGCTAGAGCAATTTTCAAGAGTGGTAGTTGTTATGAGCTTAAGTCTCTTAACTTGAGACAAACTGGCTATTCTTGGTCATAATGATTAGGTGTGGGTAATGACGTGTTGTATGCAGCAGCGGTGTATTTATGCAGTGCTAATAACTAACGTGGACGAGCCTGCACAGGTATACCTGACCTGGTACTGACGGTGCAACTCTACAGTCGTACTCCCTGGATGTGCTGGTCCACTGGCGCAGGTGTGTTTGCGCAGGCTGGTGGTGAGAGAGGCTTGTCACCTGATGCTTGTGTTTGAGATGATGTAGGGGCAGCTCGAGGGCTTTAAATATAAGAGATGTCCATATTACAATTTATTATTTAAAGTCCCCGTTTCTTTACCCTCGTTGGTATTTGATCATACTTGCAAGATTTATTTATTTTGCAAATCGAGAAAGTTTCATTTTACGAACTATAATCACAAGGTTAAGGCGGCCGGTACGTTAATGATCACCACGAATATTCAACACTTTCTTTGTTTTAAATTGGTCTCAAGATAACTGAGAGCTTCAAAGTGAAAGGTTGAGCATTCATAATTGTTATGGCGTAAAAAACTACTGAAT
>VCRD01000093.1:399195-472444 GCA_006783055.1 Trinorchestia longiramus
CGCTGCTTGCAATTGTCAAAAAGTTCCTCAAAGATTTATTTGTTCTTGCTTCAATAGATTCTTCAGATACTTGCTAGATGAAAGAACTATTTCCGTGCTTGGTGCTACAGGCTGAAGCTACCTGTGGATTATCTGAACTTTAGCATCTAATGGTGTGTGTTCTGGTTGAAGAAATTTATTTGTTTATTTGATTTCAGAAATATGACATTAATTTTGGCCATGCAACGAAAGTACTTGCGAGTTGAATGGTTGTAAGTGCGCAGTAATGACAAACTCCTCAACTGAAATTATTTCAACAGAAATTGATGAAAGTGTACTTCCTCTCTTACCTTACATTCTAACCCACAAGTAAGAGTACACGGATTCATCGTTTTTTTCAGCTGTGGTGTCACTTGTGTGACATGTGAAGTTGAATTATTTGGCATTGCAGTTGAATGCAGTCCTGTTGACAAGTATATAAAGACGGTATCCTGACTTAAACGAAACCAACTCGTTTTGCATTCAACATAAAATCAAGAATTGAGAGCATGTGGGGTGGCGACAGCGAGGGCGGCTTGTCAGTGCTGGCTCGGGCAGCAGCGCGGCCCACCGTGGCTCCCCTGCACCCGGCGCTGCTACCTGGACTCAAACCTGGTGATGCTGTGCAGGTCAGTGGCCAGAAAAACTCTTCATTGCATGAACTTCTGTATGATAACTGAAAAGCTAATGCTGTTGTACGTATATGAGGTTTGGGCGGATGTTGAACGTCCTCCTATCGAAATGCTGTATATGCTTTACAGTAAAACATAATTGATAGTTTTATATGTACGTACGAGTATGTGCCATGTATGACACAAGATTGTGAGGGTTTTTTCAGGTTTGTGTTAGATCTGGCACATCATGCACTAAAGGGTTAAGAATGATCAGAATAGCTTATCAAGAGGAACATAACTACAAGCGATTTAACTTCCTTTCATTTGATTTGCACACTTAAATCACAAGTGTACTGGGAACAAAATGTGCCGTAATTACCGAATAGTCTGAAACATCTAATTGCAACAAAATTTCAGTGGGTTAGGGTGGGAATGACCTCGTGAAAAATACCACGTTCTCATGAAAAACGGTGCTAACAAACAGCTCTGAACTCTTCAGCCCTCTGCTATTTCCAAGCCGTATTTTGCTTTCATTTACGCTTCAAAAAAAGCCCTTCGTCCTTTTAGACTTCATGGAATAACTAACAGTTCTAAAAGAAAATTTCATTTCTTTCGTTGTTATTATTATGAACTTGTATGTTGTTGAACTTGCACTGTAAGGTGTTCGTGAATTAAGTTGAACTTGTATATTGAATGAATCGCAAGTCATGCTGGCCCGCTCAGTTAGAGTGGTTAGTGCGGTCTCTATGCAGGTAGTCCGAACAATGTTGGTCTCTTATGTAAGAACTTCTGTTCATTAGTTGTTTTTAAATTCTGAGCTTCTAACCAAGCGTGCAACATGATTTACTTGTATACAAGTGATTATGAGAACTTGAAAGATTAGACATATTGCTGCTTTTAAATTAGGATTTTTTGGCAGATGCTTTTAATTCATTGCTCGACGAGTCACGTCTCTTGCAAAATGTCGGTTAGCACTGCTGCTGTGACATGTTATACCTCCCTCGGTGTCACTCATATTTGTCTCTAGTGCTTTCTTTTTATTATCTTAAATCTGGCTGAACGGTAATAAATTCTAACTTTAAGTTTTCAGAAATAAAAAATTCAATGAATGAGAGTAACGTCCAATAAACTAAAATAGCGTTATTAATGCTGGTGATTTAAAAACTCGTGCTGAATGAATTTTTTTTACTCCTCGATACCAATATTTTTTGTATTTTCTAATGCTACTTAAGTCGGACGAGGCTCGGGTGAATGGTGATGTTCGTGGGTCATTAGAAGCAAGAAAGAAGTCCAGCCCAAAATTCTACGTGGTCGATGGGGAGGCATACAATTCCAATTTTTCTTAAAGCATAATGATCATCGAAGAAATATTGATCACCAAAGACCATAGTGATCATTATAGTGTCTGCAGACCACTGACAGGCAAGAGCAGCTTCGTTACTCTTTGCAATGTGACGAATTTTTCATGTTGGGAACAGGTGAGCGGCGATGCCGGCAACGGCTGCTCGATGTTACTGTACGACCTCGTAGCTCGAGCACTTCTACCGTCGTCTTGGAAGGGCGTGGACTTGGGTGGCTGTGGGGCCCAGGTGCTCTTCTTGGACACAGATCTGCACTTCTGCGTGCTTCAGCTCTCTGTGGTTGCGGAGGGCTGCGTCAGGAAAGCGGTTCGAGCTGCTCGACGAAAGATGAAGGCTGCTGCTGAGGGTGGCAGCAGCTGTGCTGCTTCTACGACCTCTGCCACTGGTATGACTGCGGTGGCAGAAACCTCAGTACATCTCGCAGGGAAGTGTAAAAATGATCATAAAAATATAAACTATGCTGAAGTCAAAGAGAATAATGTAGACATTGACAGAATTAATTGTAAAAAGAGTTACTCCCTAGAAAATGTAACTTGTGGTCTAGATAATCTTGAACCTGTTTTCAAAAAGAAAAAATCTATAAATCATAAAGTGTGTGATAAAGTGTCAGATGGTTTGGATGCGGTCGTTGTCTCAGAGATCCCAGAAAAACAGACTCCAGCAGTTTGTTCTAGCCGCGCTACTGGACTTCATTCTTCCTCGACTAGTCTTTCGACGGATTTGTCGTCACTGCAGTGGCTGCGCAAAACTCCGCTGGTAAAACTAAAGCGTCTTATCAAAGAACTTGTGGCTTCTTGTCTGGAAAATCTCCAGTACTTGCGTTGCTCGTACAGTACTCAGTTCATGACGACGCTGCTTTGCCTTGACGCTTTGCTGACAGCGTTTCCTCGAGTATCGCTGATCTGCGTCGACAGTTTGTCCAACTTTTACTGGCATGATCGAGCCTTTGGGTACGAGACATGGAAAAACACGGAACAATACTACAACAAAATAATAAAGTCTGCACTTGACTGCGTCAGTAAGAACAAGGTAACGTTTGTAGGCGTGCAGCAACCTTTGTTCGCCAAACAAAAATTCCCGGACCAAAATTCGGATTCAAGCCAGAGGCGCGTTTATGAGCACTACAACTTTCTTGGCCGCTCGTGGGCCTGTGAAGTGAGGTACAAAATTCAAATCAAGAGAACCCGTAAAAATGGACTGTACGAGTTTGTAGTTTCAGAACGAGACAGGGATGTTCGAACTATAAGTGCCGTCTATCGGCCAGAGGGAATAACTTGGGTCAAAAATGAATAAAATCCCTTTACCAACGTTAGCTGAGCCACCTCAATGAGTTCGGCTTCATTCTGTACTGATATTATTTAACTTTAAGTTAGTGTCATGTAGTAAGAAAGCTTTGAATCTGCCTAAGACGATAACATTTTAGTACACTGCCATTTCCATACACTATTAAACCTTCATTTCTAGACTTGAATTTATGTATTGAGAACGTTTATATTTTTTGCGATGGCTTACTCTCTGTTAGAAGGTACATCAATTAATTGCAAAAAATCGTGGATAAGCTAATATTGAGCTAGCAGAGAAAGTATAAGACTTAGACGTATCGTTTAATCAAGACAAATCATGTCATATGTGGAAAAAACCAAAATACTGCATATAACAAATGGTAAATATTTGTTGAATAATAAATAGTTGCGAAATGTTATCCCTTCACTGTATTCGAAAAATTCGAAGGTGTCTCACAACAACTGTGCTTCACCAGGTGAAGCGTGAGTAGCAGTTGTGTAGTACATGATCAGTATGTTCCTGATGTGGCACAAGCAGCTACCACGCCTCAATAATTATTTGATATGATTTTATACGGAAGAAATAGGTATGTGCCATACCTGTCACGCCATGCAGTGCAGAGTTAAATCGACGATATCTTACAATTCTATTTGGATTAATCGAAATTCCAATATGGTTGATTTGTAAAGATGTTTGATTTTTCGTTTTCATTTCATTGTCACTTTCTTTGGCGTATAAATTTCTATTTTATTAGAAATTTGAATTTTTTTACTGACGTTTTCAGTTAAATGCAAGTAGTTGAATTTAGACGATTTCATCACACAACGATTAGCGATCAGCCGTAACGAGAAATTGTTATCTCAAATCTCACCCCAGTTTGCATGCTTGAGTTTAAGGTCGTAGCCTTATTGTTGAAAAAAGCGAATTATGGCACGAGTTTTACAGGGACGTGGCTTGTTCGTAATATACTATATTTATTTTTCCTCCCCTATAATCCTAAGCAGTTTTCAAGCTTAAGGCATCAGCAAATTTTAATTTAGGATATTAAAAAACAATATGTTATAGTTCTATGGTCTACTATTTTCTTGGAACAAAGAGTTTTCGGTTATGTGTAGATGAACATTTTCGCTGAGACCAGTAGTTTCTGTATTATCACTGATTATTTTCGTACGATTCATAAAACAGTGAAACTGTAAAATAAATTTATTCATACTCACCATGATTTTTTCTCGACTAGTTAGCTTTGCTTTTTCTATCGATTCACATTGACTGATGAATGAACCGTACAAGTTATTCATGAAGCTTCCGAGCAGAGACTTCAGACCCTGGAGCTTAGCCTCGGCAATGACAGACTAGCCATGCTACTGACGGTCCTGATTAATAAAGTCACTGTGATCTTTGACCATTTGGATCTGTTTACTTTATACGTACTATCAAGTCATAATTAAGGCGAGTTTTACCTGTTGAGGATAACTATGAGACTACTGCCATTAACCCGATAGCAGCTTCCGAATGCCCCTTTTTTTTAAACTCAACCTCTGCCAATTCTCGTCATGTGCTCCTCGATGTTGCTGAGTTTGGTTGCTCCTGTGCGTTGTTAAGTTTATCCTCTGCTCCCAGGAAAAAAAGTGAGTACTAATTAAAGTTTTTTCTAAATATTGGTAGTACAAATGGAAGCACGAGCCAGCCTTGATTCATCGTGGTAAAGACCCAATTAATGTTATCCATGATAATAAATAATCGAAAAGGACTTCAAGTGTTTGAGTGGTTTAGTTCTAGGTGGCGATCTACTTCAGGTTGAAAAAATGAGAGCCAGGTTTTCAGGGTAACTTGAACAAATTATTGTTGTGGTCTTACAAACGTGGAGAGTTACATTCGTTGTTTCAGTGACTTCGCTTACTGCCGTTGTCTGTGGTTCTTAAAGAGGACAAACTTAATGCACAGCACTGTGTCGAAGACTGTTAAATCTGCGCGTGACTGAGAACAACTGAGCGTGTCTGTATATAAATGGTTGTAATTGTAGAACCAAAGTTGGCAGTTTGGATTTGTGTGCCAAACGAAGTTGGTCGCGACCTGACATGTACGTATGTGTATATTATAGGTTCGTAACCTGCGAGTCCATTACATTCTTGTGAATAGCAAAATTGATCACATTGCCCACTACAGAGTGACTTTTCTTCGGCAACAAACGTCTTGAATTATTACTTACATTAGTCATTTTTTCTGTTGAAGGAAAATTGAAAATAATTGGTGAGTGTGATAGTATTTAGTTTTGCTTCTCTTTTTCCATTACGTAAGATTAACATCTATCTGAACAGTTTCTAAAGTACGAACCTCTTGCAAAGATCAGTACGAAGTTCACTGTCTCACAGTTCATATTTAAGAATGTATTCATATTCAGGAACCGCTCTGAAGTGGGCGCTTGCGAAGTACGTTTAGTGAGTTAGCTAACAGAGTAGAACTTACCATTAACAAAAATATAGTGAAATATCATTCAAAATTGGGGATCATCTTTTGGAACGCATTTAAACTAAGATATCTATTAGAAGTATAGAATCACTAATAATATAATTAAAGTTCATTTCTAAAATTGCATTGAAATCATTGCATAATTACTTCATTCATATAAATAATTAAACTGATGTTTAAAAACTAAGTAATACTGACCGTTAATGATCATTGTGTTGTGAAACTACGACGCTAGCTAATTCTAAACACCAGGCACAGCTTCACGTCATTTATCTACCCTAGTTATTATCTATGTATTCATATATCTTGTATTTTTTAGTGAACGCTCTTTTCTAGCCACTAAATAACGTAATTTTGCAGCTTAGTTTGATAAAAAATGTTACTCTACGAACTCGATGAATAAGAACTAAAGATTAATCGTCCAATTCATCAGCTTCTCATTAGGAGTCTGAGCAAAAATGTTCATAAAAGTAAAAAAAATTGCATATAATCATGAGAACCAATGTTCACTTCAGTTCGCTGTCTGACAACTAGAACGAATGCTTTGTATGTCAACTTGATAACGACATTAGAAAAATTGTAGCTACCGATGTGACTCTTAACTAATATACTCGTACAACTTGATTAGTTTTGGTCAACTCTGGTACATTATTTTGGACTCACTGCCCAAACCTATATAACGAATTATTGCCAGTATTCCCAGAGGTGGTGGCAACATGAGTTAACTCCCAGCGAGGATAGTCCATGCGACGGATCTATTTTTACAGTTGACTTACTTTAAGTTTCTGATCACCTTGACCTGCAGTACCGTTCCTGGCCCTTCCTACTGGCCGCGAACTTCGTTACCTATTTTTATTGTTCCTTATTTTATGCAGTTTCATGAAGTATTCAACGAACGTACCTGTATTATGCACTATCTTTTAAGAACTTACTTCTCTTTCACACTTTTCTTTTCAGAGTTTTGGTGCAGGCTTGCAATATATATATATATATATATATATATATATATATATATATATATATATATATATATATATTAATTAAGACAAATACGTCAAACCACCGTTAGGCTGTCCGTGTTTTTCCAACATAAGATAATTTGCCGTTCATTTCAGCACTTGACTGAGAATTGCATTAACGTCTCGTACACGACACTACTGACAGAGTTTTGTGTAGGAATAAGAATGGTCTCATTATAATGAAGTCATCCGAGTATCTTCTTATTATTTTAGTTCACTCACATTCATTTTGATGTGTTAAGTATCATTTTTTAATTGCGATTTAGGAAATCCGCATGAAATTTACGCTTTAAAAATTTGTTATAAAGGGTTATTCTTCTACTAATTGTTACGTTAGTTATTTAAGTGTAACAGTCTTCAAAGTATTTCCCGTAAATAGTTCGCAAACCCGAATGTCGAGCCTGCTTCTCCGAATGTTGGAAGCCCTAGTCTAATATTATTAATTTTATTTATTGTTGAGATTTTATTTTCAATATAGGATTCAGTTGGAACCTTTACTTCTGTGCTATCTGGTTTTCAGTAGTACCATTTATGATGGTAAAGTTGGTTGTGGTCCTTACTGGTTGTCTTCTATCAGCATGGTATCTGGACACGGGTGATCTTCCATCTCCATCACGATGAGAGTTTCAATGCAGGTTCTCAGGTGGACGAGAGTTTCATGATCCGGACTTTTGATTGTCCGGTTTTGGAAAGCTGCAGTGGTCGCCCTGACGGAGAGGTTAAGGCAGTCGCCCGTGATGGTGGGGTTAGACGCGAGCTCCTTTAGACACACACGCCAGCTCAACTCTCCTATAGTCGTGGCACTGCAGCGCTCCACCAGAAACACTTTCCTGCAAAGTTATAGGTATATGACATGTATATTTTATGGATTTCTATCTCGCATTCGTTAAGGCTAGACCTACAATCGCCGATTATTTTGCCTGAGTATACTCGTGGAATTGTGAATAGTTTTCTGGAGTTCCTATTTTCTTCTAATTGTTTAGTATGACTCGCATATACATGCGTACGCTTTCCAGCATAAAAAGCTGCCAAATGCTGACATCTTGCTTCAGTAGCATTTTTTAAATGATATTTTATTTGAAGGAGCAAGCAAATAGATGAGCCAATATGAGTTTTCTCAAAGTTGGTTAAAGAGGAAACCCTCCAGAAAATTAAGGATCGTGTAGCATACAGACCTGTACGGAGCAAACCTCCCATTATTTTGCACTGCTACCAGGATGCCAATATTATGGAGTGTGCTTCCTTCCTGCCCAACTTGAGTTAGCAGTAGGAAATTTGTATCATTCTAAATAATCTTGAAAATCCTTCATGAACCTCATCATTTCTTGTTTCGAAAAATCGAATACAATTGCTATGAAATTTCCTATACCTAAAACTGCAATTCACCTACTGTTTTGTTCAAAATATAATCTAATTTGACTTTGGTTAGAAATGCTGACTTGTTGGAGACGATGGCGACAGAGAATCGCTCTAGCGGCGTGAGGATGCGGTGGGTGCAGTATGTGTCAGTGAGGGCGAAGGCTCCAGAGCACAGGGACAGAAGGAGGGTTCGGCCCTGTGCACTGTGCTCGCTGTACGCCTGTACGCTGCTGTGCTCCACCAAGTGACGGGGCAGGCGATGCTGCACGCTAACCTACACCATACATTTCAGTTCATTAGGCATTGTTAAGGTAATTTATTCAAATGAATAATCGATTATATCTCACATAACGTTGCTTAAACTAGGCATCCAGTTCAATGGTAGGTATATGTCAACACTCTGACGGTTAGATAATAAAATACAGTTTCTGTCAGAAATTTGCTGGGTTAAAAATGCGGTAACTGCCAGGTTACGAGCAGCTTCTTTTCTGTCACGTTCCTTTTCAAGCGTCTAGAGGTAGTGGTTACGAGACCAAGTGTTGCTAGCTAAGCATGTTAGGAAAAGTTTTATTGGCACGTGGACTGCTTACTTCAACACCCATGCTGAGGGCCCTCCTGACGGCGTCCAGAGCGAAGGCAGCGGAGTCGAGCACCCCGAGTGCTGGTTTCGAGATGAGGCTGTGGATTCCGCGACCAGCGCCTGAGAAGAAGCCTCGCAGACTGTCGTTCCTCATACCTGCTCTCGTAAAGGAGCTTAATATATCTTCCATTCGGAAACCTGTGATTTTAGCAGTGACAAAAGGTTTCTTAAATAGAACTTGGAAAATAATAGCCGATAATGCATATATGGTTGACTATAACGCTGTTCTGAGGGAGTGTCTCAGGAAAATGTGTAGCTCAGTTTTGGTCACCATACAGTCGCTAAATATTTAACTGATTTTAGCTCATCTATTGTCATCAAATGCAGAAAATAGTTAAACAAAAGTTAGAAGTGAAGTTTTTACAAAATTACGTATATTTAAAACAGACACTTCACGTGATGCTCCTCTTTTCGTAGATACTCTCACAGCTTCGATATCATTTTCTGCATTGTACTAACCATTGGTCTATCATTTTTCAGACTCTAAAACGGGACAAATCACAATACAAACAGCTTTAATTGCAAAGTTGTGTGCCAATTCGAGATGGTAGCGGAAATTGAAGCAGTCAGCCTTTGTAAAAATATGAGAGAACTAACGACTATTATATGTTTATTGGGAAGAAATTTGTTCAAATTGTGGCCATTATCAAAGCAAAATATTTTCGACTAGATTGTGCGGTGGATTGCAGTGAGCTGCTCTCAAGCATCTGACCTGGACGCTGCTGTGGTGAGGACGAGGATGACGCAGTGAGGACACTGAGGGCAAGGGTGCCGTCAACGCGCTTCCACTCAACGCTGTGGACCCGGCGCTCTCCAGCGTTCACTCTCAGGTGTCGCTCCTTGGGAGGAGGGGAAGAAAGTTGAGGCACAAATGTCAAAAATAGCCAGGTTCCAGCGAGCAGTAATAGCCCATGAAAAAAGTGTTCGTTTTTGTAGACGAGCATTTTTGAATGGCTTCTGTGCATGCCGTTGCAGTTGATGCATGTATGTTTACTAGGCAATTGTAACCTGCATGGGAAGATGTAGTTACGACCATGAGTGAGCTTTTGTTTAAGCAGTTCTTAGTTGGTAGGACGAAAATGAGCAAAACATGAAAAATCAAGAGCGTATTGTGTAAATTGTTTTAGATTTCAGCATATCAAAATAATTTTTGATATATGCTCTTGAAAATTTTTGTAAGTAAGATTCAATAATTTTTCAAAGAGAAATTTCATAATTTTTGCAAACAAAGCATAACGTTTCAAAGGAAACACCATAATTTTCAAGAATATGATATCGTACATAAAACTTTGAAAAGGAAGATTGCAGCGATATTTTCGAGATGAAGTTTCCTCACCATCTGATCCTGGGGGTTGAGCGCGGCTTTGGCCACGACATTATTGAAGGCTCTGACCACAGCGACGGAGGACTCGGCTAAGCCCCCTACACCCCCCACCACCAGGCACAGCATCCTACGGACTCGCCTCGCCACCCTCCACTCGTACACGTCCGGGTCCTCCAGGAGACCCTGCGAGGAAATATGTGAATTGTTGCAAAATTGAAGTAATAAAATAATGATCTCTTGAAGTTCGAGTTACGTAATAGTAATCATTTCATTATTTTGGAATTGGAATACCAAACAAAGTACAGTTAATCATTGTTAAAGTTTTAATTGCTACTATTGTAGCATTGGTTTGATTGACACTAGTCCATGCATCGAATGGCTCGTCTTCGCAGTGGAATCCAATAATACGAGTAATAATAGCAGAACAAATTATTTGAGAACTATATTTTAAATAACCCAAATCTGTGAGTATACGCAAGGGCAAAAAGAACTATTCACCTGATCAGGATCGTAAATGATGTCACAGACTCCTTCTGTGAGGGACCGCAGTCGCTGGTACGGGTTGCCCAGTATGTCGAGGCCCAGCGCTAACACCAACTTCTGCGGGGGTGCAAGGTTTCAAGATTTCATTAAAATACGAAAGCAGTGGAAACCATATGAAATTTCAAAAAAAATCTTACACACAACGATAAGTAGAAGAGGTTTTGCGAAATCAAACAGATTCAGAGTGTTTTAATTTGTCACTTCCTTGTGGCATCAAAAGACGACGTGAGCTGTTGTGTTCAGAACGTTGAAGAAAATGTGGCATTTCGATAAGACGGGAAATCGTTTACCGTATTTTTTTCAAGATTTTTCATATTAGCGGTAAACGAAAATTGCATGGCACTTAAGGTATAACTGAGCTATTAAATTAAATTATAATATGCTAGGCGCTGAAAAATTACGATTGATTTCATTAGTTGAATAGAGAAAAGGTACAGTACCTGTTGCATGAGCTGCGAGTATGAGACGTTGAGGAATTCGTGGATGGTGTCATTGAGAGACCTGTTCTCCCTGTGGTATTGGCCAATGCTCAGCTTCACGTCCTTCAACTGGATGCCGGCGAGACGAGCGTTTTTTAACAGATAGCCTTTAGGAAAACTTTCAAGAATTTTTTCTTGCACGTAAGTGTAAACGTTGAACAAATTTTGTTGACAATGTAGAAAAACAAAAGAAAATGTTCAGAGTGAATTATTTTTTAATGAGAGAAGATTCGGAGCAAACATTGAGCAAAAAAATCTGTTCTTCAAACTGACCTGAATAGGAAATTGAAATGGGTTTTCTTCAGAACAGTTCAATGGAGGAAAACATGGAAAGGAATGGAAACTGATTCCGACAATACAAAATGCAGCCGCATGAAAATTTTTACCAGAGTTGAGAGTGTTGCGTTAATTTCGCATGGTTAGTGTTAAGGTTAATTTTACAGAGCACAGACGGCACACGGTACTCTGCGCCAGGTAAGGTCCACTAATATTTACAGTATAGTTCTCTTTAAGTTTTGAATTTATTGGTTGAAATTTTTGCAAACAGGAGACTCAGTCATTCTTTTGTCTATAAATTATTGATTTTGAGTTCAGTGTACGCTGGTCTTCCTCTCTACGTTTACGGGGTAGCAGTTGTCTCAGAGAAGTGTGTATAGTAGTTGAGAATTCTAGGTTCTTATAATTTCTAGGTCATGTTTGCCTATCATGGTACAAACTCCTGCTGATGCTCACACTACCACAACCCTGCAGAGCTGCACTCGACTGCCGGTCCTAGGAATCGCACTCTCGTCAGATCAGGAGCTTTAATGCGCTCTCTGACTCGGGCAGCAAGGGGCGTGAGAACGACTCTCAAGCTGAACTATCATGGGCGATAATTTACGGTAGCAGCTTTATATATATTTTCAAATGAACTTTAAAGGACAAAAACCTGTTTTTATTGTGTATGTGGTCTGAATAAATTACGTGTGCTCCAAACATTCGATATAAACCATAATTATTCATCAACTTGAAGCTAACTAGCAGTCTTGCAGGATATTTTACAACAATGTATACTTTCTATAAATTGTTTTCTCGTTCTAAGACGGCTATATTCTGTAGGGTCCTGCGGCACTGTAGTAAATTATTATCGAGGGCGATAACTCTCCATTAATGAACTACATTCATCTTACCTCGAGAAGAGAAGCTGGAAGAGAGCACAGCCAGCTGGGGTCCTGGTCGGCTGAGTAGCTGAAGTGAGTGGCCGGGAAATACGAAAAGTTGACACTCAGTCCTGCCACACACGCCCTCTCCACCAGCACGTCAAACTGAGAAGTGCTCTCCGGCCCACTCTGATGTGCGTACGTGCATTGCAGTGCATGATCAGTAAATTGATCAAGGAAAATGTGTGCGGTAATTACTGGAAACGCGTTGAGTGGTTGTAATGGTTGAATTACCTGACAAGTAATACAGATCAAAATAAGTACTTCAGTTGAATTTGTGAGACTTTGGTTAACAATACTTGTAATTTTGACTAGAATACATGTGTTGGGTGATTACATTTGGTAACCTATAGAAGAAGAGAGAGTGGTTCACCACAAACCTGGACATATTGAAAGACGAGGGGTGTGTGCATGAGCTTGAGCTGGGTCCGGAGACAGGGTGGCTGGAGAGGCATGAGCTCGCTGTACAACTGCCAGGCTCGCAGGTAGAAGTCGCCGTCTAACTTCAGGATGAACTCCGTGCCTAGGAGACTGAGGTGCCTGTCAAGTGGCGGAAAAAGTAGAAAGTGGCAAAAACCAGAGTACGTCTTATTTTCTTTCTCACTCGCATATTTTTTAGCCCTATTCTTAATGTCTGAGCCACTTTTGTTTCGAAGTTTGGCAGTTACAAATGATAATTGTTGACAAAAAATAGGAATTTTATTTGTGTTTATTAGTATTTTTTCGCTCACTGGGTGTTTTTTCATCCATGCCGTATCAAAATGTCATTTTTTGCTTCCTACTTTATCTGCCCGTGTTCAAAATGTTGATCATTCGCTAAAATTGGATGGTTTCTCATCAGGATGTAAATAAGCCGCTGAAGCAAACAGCACCCGTACACCAATCATCTGCCTCTGTTGTCCTCATCTGGAGTTCCACGTAAGAAGCTTGGGGTTTCTTTAAGTTTCTTATCAGTTTTTGGCCGTTATTTTTGGTTCTCACGTTACCGTCTCTTTCGAAAAGCCCTTCCAGGGTAATATCGTTAAGGCCGTCGAGATACTTATGAGTCTCAATGAGTTGTCCTCGCAGTCTTCTTTGCTCTAAGAAGATAAGTTTAAGCTGCTGAAGAGGTATTTCGTAGCTGAGGTTACGGAGTTCAGGAATCATTTTGTTTGCTTGACGCTGAATTTTTTCCATTTTATTAATATTACTTCGTAGAGTAGGAGACCAGAGTTGCACTACATATTCCAAATGTGGATGGACTAGCGCTTTGTAGAGCGGTAATATTATGTTCTTTGACTTGAGTCTTCAGACGGTATTCATTACTCATGTGGTGTGTCAAACTTTTTTTCGTGTAAATTGAGGCTTTTAAACAAAACTTCACGCTCTGAAGCTTATGCTTGGTTGCTATGTAGAAACTTGATCACTTGTTCAACAGTAATTCAGTGCGAACATAAAGAGATGCATGTTTCTGCTGCATGCTGTCCATCATTTGATGCACGGTGATATGAATATGTGTAGCCACATTTATTTGTGATGTTTTATACAATGGCACCACTTAAAACTTGTATTAATGACAAGATTTCATCGAATGTTTCAGTCGACGATAAATCGAACAGTGCAGTTCGTTGGTGATGCATTACCTGAGGGTAGGTGGACCCGATGCAGGGTAGTGCATGAGGGTGCGGAGAGACAGGCAGGGCTGGGATACAGAAGGTGCAGGGGCAGAGCACAGCACCGTTGGGTAGTGCGCTCCTAGGAGCTGGTTGTCCACCTGTATAGCATCAGGAGGAAATTTAAAACCCTCTGAAATGAAAGGTTCCCCATAGGAACTGGTGTTTGTAGTTGGGAATGAAATGAAGCCAAATGTCAGCTCAGATTTATAGCCTGAGATAATTGTTATTTCTAACATATTGGGACCCATTGTCTGTAGCGAACATACACTGATCATTAGACTGTAGTAGGCTGCACTGCCTTCAGTTTGTGGCATACTAACTTCACTTGTAGTTTGTAGCAGACTGCCCTGACGTGTAGTCTGTAACAGACTGCCCTGACGTGTAGTCTGTAACAGACTGCCCTGACGTGTAGTCTGTGACAGACTGCCCTGACGTGTAGTCTGTGACAGACTACTCTGAAGTGTACCTTGTGGCAGACTGCTTACCTATGAAGTCTGGAAGACTGTTCTGACTGTTCTAACTTGTTGATTACAGCTGGACTATCAAATGCATTGTCTAGCTGCACATGGGGTCTCAACTTAGGGTTCGCGAACCATCAGGAGTTCACAGAAAGGTTTCCAGAAGTACTTGGATAGCTGACAAAAGTCTGCTTAAAAAAGTCATTAAACTTTAAAATCATTTGATAATATCCTTTGCAGTACCATTGTATACTGAGTTAGTCAATATATTACAATTTTATTTGGTGTCAGCTTACTGGGGGTTCAGGTTGATGATCTGATAACTCGGACGTAATTCACGGGAAAAAAGGTTAAGAACCTGTAGCTCTAGCTGTCTAGCAGGTAGCTTTGACCAAGAGTCTGCAGCACACTGCCTTACGTTGCAGACAAATATGTACGGACTTCACTGCTTGTTTTAGCCTACGTAGTAGTCCATAGCAGGCTGTTATAGCTTGGCCTCTAGCAGCCTGCACTAACCTGCAGCTTATAGCATGTCACACTGAGACCACTGTAGTGCTGGGAGCCGCGGTAGTGCAGCCACACTGCGGGGCTTTGCTGACGACGCAGCCGCGCCAGGAAGGGCTTCTCGAGGGTCATCGTGGCAAAGTTGACCTGAACACGTGGCAAAGTGACACCATTTTTCTCTAACTACTTCATCACCCAATTTTAGCTTAGGATGTTGCTTGCACAGCGTAAATGTTCTTCTATTATTAGTTGATTTAGCAAAGAGTAAATTTCCAATATATGCTCTCTGGAAATTGTTTTATTTTATTTTTGTTGCACGTCTACCTCATTTTTGATTTGTCTTTTTTACTTAAATGAATGCCTCTGTCTTTAATATTTTTTAAAAACACTTGCTAATGTCTGATATTAGGATTTCAAAATTAAAAACTAATGTCTGGAGTCAAATATAGTATCATAAAAGCAGACCGATGTTGAGCTAAGTGAAATAGGAGCTCGGTGCTCACAAATCATATGCATTTGGGCTCGCCTTATATACAATGTATGAACTTATGTATAAACCTTTAACTCGGGCCTGATTAGGCCTGGTTGAGCAGTAGGGAGCCTCTTCTTTTAATGAGTGTTTGGAAATTGAGAGATAAAGCGTGAGTGCTGCCACGTTGGAACACAGGTGAAGCAGTGAAAGAAGCTGGATCCTTCGGTGTAAGTCATCAGGAGAGAGGGTGATCCAGGACTCCAACCCAAGAAAGTTGAGTAGTCTATAAGCCAGTAACCCAGTGCATTGTGTAGATTCTGCAACTCATAGTTGTTGATCCTTTTGATGAAAGTAGCGAATTAAAAGGTACATTATCTTTATATAATCCTACTTAACTCTGAGAAGTTTCTTAAGATAACCTCAGCATGTCCACCTGTGATAAAAAATAGCGTTTCTACATTTAACTTCATGAGTAAACATTCATTAGAAGTGAACTTGGAACATTTCCATTAACTGTTTTCCGATGTACTTACCTTCGCTTTGTGTGACCGAGCGACTGATTTCTACGAAAAGAGAAATAAAAGACTAGAATTAAGAATAGTCTTTAGAAACATTTAAAACATTCAACGCATGAAAACTAAGCATGAGCATCAAACCCTACAAAATAAAAGTAATTTTAGAAAAAGCACTAAACAAGCATTTTAAACTACCGTGCTGTGTATTTTGCGTTAAAAAAATTATTCAGGCATAAATGCTACAAATTCAAGCATTGATAGAGTGGAGTAAAGAAACGTGCAGGCCACCTATATGTGAGTTATCGTAGACTAGATAGTTCCCTTGGAAATTTCGCGGTTTAGATTTGACTAATTTGATATAAAAAATAATGTATTAAAGATTTACGAGAAATTATTGTATTTGAAATGAATGTATCCAGACCTTCCATTCTGTATCTTATCTACTGATAACATGGCCTAGATAATACTCGTCGAAATTTCACGGTGTGGAACTGATAAAATTATGGATTTATAAAATAAAATACATTTTTAAATTTTACCTGTGGTAGTTGGTAGTTTTATTCTGTACCTAATTTGCTGATAACATGGCCGTGTAAGAGAAAAAGGCTAATAACGAAAAAATGGCGCATCTACTGATATAATACAGTGTATTTCCATTTGTCTCTCTCTCTATCTGTATACGTCCGTCCCATTACTTCCCATCTATTACTGATGGAAAATCATTGAACTGAAATAAGAACAGGTATCCATGTACTATAAACATTGTATTGTGAATATCAAAGGCGCGGGATTACTATAAAATACGTCATTTTTTCCCGTTATTAGCCGTCTTCTTCTACCCGGCCCTGTTATCGGTAGATAATATGCAGAATGGAATTCTGTATATATATTCTTGAAAAATATTCGTTTTTAAAACACAATAATTCGTCGTAAATCTTTGTTACATTCCTCTTTATCATAATTTCAAATAATTCAAATTTAAACCGTGGAATTTCCACGGAAACTCTGTAGTTTTATAGTACTCCGGCGCTTTTTGTATCCACAATACAATGTTTATAATACGAGTACATGTATACCCGTTTGGATTTCAGTTCAATAATTTTTTTTAGTAATAGATAGGAAGAAATGGGACGGACACACACAGATAGAGAGAGAGAAAGAGAGATATGGAGATCTATCTATGGATAAGTAGATGATCGAAGCGTACTACGGCCTCTGCTCTTTTGACTCAAACAAGAGCATAACAAGTGAAAGAAGTGGTTATGTTGTACTTGACTTTGTGTATAATTTTGTACAACAGGACATGCCATGCTTTTGAAACTGACATGCAACAAGCTATTGACAAGCTGCTATTGTAAATATCACTTGTCAAGTCACTAAGGCAACATTGAAGCGTGAGATAGAGCTGACGTTTGGGGTGATGCTTTGAACCTCTGTTGTTCTTTGTATTAAGTGATGATGCTATTAGGCAGCTGCGTAAAGGGTTGTTAGGAATTCTTAACCATCTGTCCGGCCTATGTTATCGGCTTATTTTGGTGAACTATTGTTCACCAATATTGAACTATTGTTGAACTGTCATTTATTATTCCTTTGGCACTGTCCAAAGTGGAGTACTTTTACGAACAAAGTCTTACTGACACCCTTCCTCCAGTATCATTATTTGGCCCTTATTGTGCCTTTTACCTAGCAGCCAGAAGTTTTGACTAAAAACTCAGTTCTGAATTTCGTTTGTTATTTTCAAGGAAAGTGTCAAACTCTCTATTTATCAATTAACTTTTGGTTACGAAGTGTGCTAACACTGCAGCATTGGTGATAAAACTATTGAAGAATTACTGCCTGCTTCTCGATCTTCGCAGGATCCCATGACTTGCCTATATATGTGTGAGTCAATTAAATCGTTACTGTGTTCTTCTGTATTGACATATCTTCAAATTTAAGTTATGGCAAAGGAGTCAATAATGAAGGTTTTAAATGTACTCTTGCAGAATTTTTCACAGTTGAACTTTGCTGGATGTACGCCATTTTAGTGGGAGATTTCCTTGCATACCCGAATAATGGATTGCTTCTTAACTGATTTCCTTTCATTTGTACAGCCAGGAGTGTTTAGGGAAACTGAATGCGTGCAAGACTCCTCGTTGAAAGTGTTATGTGCAAGAGTCATGTAAGTTAGGGTTAGTTTTACAACATTATGTGGAGTAACGGCCACAGTTTATTATTACTCAAAATATAAATATTTGAGTAATACTGATTTGAGATTAAATTTATTGATTTACCTGATTTAGCAGGATGTCCTGCTCATGCGTAGACCACGTAGAATATAGACTCTCGTTTGTACTCAGTCAATCTGCCTGCAGTCTTATTTAGTTTATGAAATTGCAACTTAGGGACTCTTAATTATTAGAGGGAATCTGTACACTCGTCTCTCCTTTATATTCCACAGACTTAATGAATCTGATTTCCTCTTGTTCAGTTAAGCAGAAACGAAACGTTTTTGGATTTTTTTTGTACATTATATGTCAAATAATTACCGAGTAACCATAACAGATAAAAGCTTCTACTTCAAAGACGGAGGCAAGGATAGTCGAGTCTTCTCAGACACCAGTGGCTCGTCACATCGTCCTGGTGCCTGGTTGCAACCAGTACACGGCGCATCGTCCTGATGCCTGGTTGCAACCAGTACACGGCGCATCGTCCTGATGCCTGGTTGCAACCAGTACACGGCACTAGGAGCAACTATGATGCTAACCTGCAGTGAGCCTTGTATGTAGGCGCAAGGATCTTTGCAGTTCTGGTACTGGTACTCGAGCCACGTGGCCAGCTCCAGAGACGGGACTGACTTGAATTTGCCCGCCACCATCACTTCCCACTCAGCTGGACTTGACTGCAGGCTTAAGTAGCACAGCTCCTCTTTCTTCTCCGTGATCTGCAGCGTAAGAGCGCAAATACTCGTTCAAAAATTAACTTTAAATTTAGGACGTTATCTGATCAAAGAAAAATAAATTTTTAGTAATGAAATATCACGAACTGTTATCTGTATCCAGGGAACATAATTTGAGCCTGTTATTTGTTACGACGATTTTTGAACGAGCCCAAGAACGAAGATTGATTTGAAATAAATAGTTGCTTGCTGATCAAATAATTATCTCGATGATATTTTTTAAACTTGGAAAATTTTGAACTAAATACAGTTGAACTTTCAAAGAAGACTCCCAAGTACGGGAATTTTTTCGAAAGTGGGACTTCTAAACAAAAAAATCTAAACAACGAACTACAACTGGTGCCATTTTTTGAGCCCCTTAGACAAGAAGGTGAACTTCTTCACTTATAATTAGATAAAAATAAACTAATCAATGTATATTGAAGTGAACAAAAGAGGGCTATGGATGTGCTTTAAAATAAAATACTCACTGCTGGCGGAGAATATAAGTATTCTTAAAAAACTTTATATCATATTGGAACCTCAAACAGAATAAGCTGGTTATTAGTGTCAAGTTTTGTCAACTTGTCAAAATAAAGACGATTCAACAGGCAGCCTTGAATCATAAGCATTTATGGGTTAAATTGATGTTACTGTGCTCACATTATACTTATTAGTGTGTATCTATATTTTCTCCCAACTTTTTGCAAGATTGTTTAAAACCAATTAAAGTAGTTATTAACTAAATAAGAACAAGTGATAATCTATGTAGTATTCTGACCAGGGAGAAGCCGACGTGGCCAAGAGAGGCCACAAATTCGAGTGAGGCTTGTTCCTCAAGCGCCCTTGAGATCGCCGCCAGTCGAGGCTTCTGAGAGAAGAGAAGGACGCGCTGGAGGCCGTCCATGTAACTGACCCAGTGTACTCGCACCGTCTCCTTCTGAAAATCTTGCTCACTTAACTGCGAGGCAAGCATTTCATAGACATGGGTGAAAATGTAGGGGAAAAATAAATCTAAGGTAAGTGTATTGTCAAAGTACCTGTGTCAGTGAATTGCTGAAAAATTTTATTCCGTACGGGAGAACTGGAAAATATTTTGATGTACTCTAACTAGCAAGGTTTCGTACCGAGCCTTTGAACTCTAAATATCCAGTACATGGTGACTTCAGTTGCAGTGTACTGAACTGGGTTTTATCAGATGCAGCCTTACACTGGTATTAAAGTGGTAGTAGTGCCCCAATATGAAAATCACTTTGTTATCCTTGCAACATATGTTTCAAGCGACAGGAATCATCAAGCTCTACCCTGAAAGCGGGCTCATTACTGTCCCTAGAGCTCACCTTGCTAGCGCTCGGGTGATCGCCTTCGTCCGAGGAAGAGGATGATTGACGGAATGTGGTTTTGGTGGCGCCGGCAGGCCGCAGCTTTGGCTTATCTCTGCTTGTTTGTGGCATGTTGCGTGTCGTCTGAATTGTGATGAGCTCCGAACCGCTACCGCTCTACAGGAACAACAAACAGTAGCTTTGAAAAAAATGCGCTTGTCTCTGTATTCTTACGGATGCATGACTAAGAAGACTTAAATGACGGTAAGTTTAATGTATCGTGGGGTATTAAAACTTCGTTTTTGTACTCCAAAAAGTTAAAATTTTAATTCCTTGATCATCTTCCAGTATAACAAGGATACACATTTTTACGCAGATTTTTCATAAGTACTTCTTGGCAAATGTTAGATATTATACACTATTTAAAATACAACTACTATACACTATATAAAATGGAACAACCGAAGAAAATTTTTCTAATAGCAGGAAATAATGACAAGGTGAGAAAAGACTCCAGACTTTAATAGAGGAGCATACCGAACGTAGTGATCAAGGAAGTCATGCCTGTACTTTAGATTAATTGCTATTCATTATTGCGCCCTGAATCTGATCAGTCGTGCAATTACAGTCATTCTTTTTACAGTCAGATAAAGACTTAGGGCAGAGTTCTGAATTAAGTAATTTAATATTTTCAGAAACGCTAGTGCTAGAATATAATGTTGAATGTTGGATAAAATAAATTTGACTGTTGAGAATAATAAGCAAGATAAGTCAGTTCATCTGACTTCCTATTTTTACATTCCTTACGAGTATGTACATCATGAACCTGATTCGTTTTCTACTTCGTAATTTGAGAGAAAACGATCGTTAGGGAAATCTTACTTTCTTGATGAGAGCCTTGAACTCCTTACGCTTCTCGTCGTAGGGGCTCCAGAACAGCTGACGGTCAGCGCTGGGGTCATCCCACGTGTACAGCAACGACTGCCTCTGCTGCACCAACGTCACCTGCACCCACGCACAGGCAGTCATGCACACGAGTTACAGGTAGTCATGCACACGAGTTACAGGCAGTCATGCACACGAGTTACAGGCAGTCATGCACACGAGTTACAGGCAGTCATGCACACGAGTTACAGGCAGTCATGCACACGAGTTACAGGCAGTCATGCACACGAGTTATGGTCGTTTTGGAGGATGCAAGTTAGTGGGAGGGCATAATACAGGAGGTTCTTATCTCCGCCTCTGGCTGATCTCCAATGCTGGACAAACGCACCTGACACAAAAGGAATAATAGCTAATATTTTGTACCCCCAAGTGATGTAGACGGAATTTTAGACTGAGTTTTCGTTGACAGATTCTACTTGTCTACTCTCATACCTAGCGCAGGAAAAGGATCCATGACTCTTCATATACTCCAAGTATTTATAGAAACCAATCAAATTCATCAAAATTGCATCTACCTCCTTCGCTTCTGTAAGAATATATCTTGACTAAGAAGTTGCAGAACAAATATTTTCAGCGATCATACGAACTATTATAGCTGGAGGTGGTATTCTATATTTTACTGAGGACACTACTATTGGAAGCAACGTTTAGGCTTTTTTAAATACGTCGCTCTCATTTCAGCATCTTGTGAGCAATATGAGCATCAAATGATTATACATTACCAATGAACATTTTACAGTATCGATATCGAGTTTACGTGTTTGCGTGAAACAAACAGTAAAATAAATGTCTAGGAATATGTATAAAATACTTTTGTCACGTTTTTCATAGAAATGTTTATATCCGTATAAAAATCTTCGAACCTTTGCTCTGATGACGTTTTGAAAAAAATTTTGGTGAAAATTGTTGCTTCATATTCTTTTACGAAATAAATGAGTTAATACATCACCTCCTTCAGATTTTAGATAGTTCATCAATTCATCCTGTGTGGTTTCGTTCTTAGTGGGTCAGTATACAAAGCTTTTTTCATCCTCAACTTATTGATGTAGTTGTGTGCCTTCAAGTATTTTTTACGAGCAGTTATTACTCTTCCTTCCTCTACCCATACTGGCATGTGTAACCATTGCTTTCTTTTTAACCACCTAAGGCACCTGCCCCTTACAGTTATTGATTTCCTCTAAATTTTATGTTCATGCGCCTTACCCATATAACCACTGCTCTCTTTTTCTCTAATTTTCATTCTCATGTGCCTTAACCACATAACGATTGTTCCTTTTTCCCTAAATTTGGTTTTCAGATATCTCACATTAGAAGTTGTTGCTCTCCTTCCTTTTCTCCTTCACCTTACCACCTCGTGTTCAGGTGCCTCACCTGGTGAGTGAGCTGGCGCACTCTGAGCACGAGGTCGTCACACCAGTTCTCTATCCTGACGGGGGCGTCACCACAGCTGTACGGTTCGAAGCTGACCACCATCGGCTCCTGGGAACTGAGCCGGCCGACTCTCACCACCAGAGCCTTCTGCATGCATCACAAGTCAGTTAAATTTCTCATCAGTGTGGTCGCAAGGTTAGCGGCCTGTGTTCAGGCTGCAAAGGTCCCTGATTCGAGTCTCTACGTTGCATTCGGATTTCTTATGCTTGTAACGCAGGAACTAGGAAAACTGACTGATTACCTGATTATTTCCTTAAACTTTCAGCTCATCCCTACGTGTCCCTACGAGCCTCTACCTCGTAGAACTCCTTAAGGTTAATGTATGATTGAGATAAATGCTCGTGACATAAACGCCTGTGCGTGAGTGATATGTGTGCACACGACTAAATTGACTTACGTGGTTAAGGTGTACGTGCATGACTGATGGATTTACTTTAGACGGCATGGGACTTCGGTATTGAACCAAGAATGGGCCAAACGGCTCGTTCCTATTGCCTTATTCTATTCTATTCTATTCTTGTGCCTGTGGGTTAAACCTAACTTGTGCCTGTGGGTTAAACCTAACTTGTGCCTGTGGGTTAAACCTAACTTGTGCCTGTGGGTTAAACCTAACTTGTGTGTGGGTTAAACCTAACATCACCAGCTTGGTCGACTGGTGAGCGAATATGCTTGGGAGCGGGAAGACCCGGGTACGAATCCCGCTGCCGACATGGTTGACGCAGCTGGAAATACGGCATGGGACTTGGGTAAAACAACCGAATAATTATCGAAGTAATTATCCGACTCAAGAATGGGCCAGAAGGTTCGTTCCTATAGCCTCATTCTATTCTATTCTATTTCCTTAAACTTTCAGCTCATCCCTACGTGTCCCTACGAGCCTCTACCTCAAGTCACAATACAGAAAGACGGGAACAGTCGTGGGAATATCATCACTAGTCTTAAGATGTTAACATCAACTCTTTCATGTCTGAATTATGATGTGCTGGAATAGAAAATTATTTTATGGTAAGAATGAATCATTAAGAGGTTAAATAATACAAAAAATGCAATAGTTATAAAATATTCTTATGATTAGAAAAGTTATGTCTTTATTTCTACATCTAGCAGATGTCACCATCCTTAATGCCGTAAACATAGCTTGAAGTTAATATAGACTATAGTCTAAGTCCGTGCTAGAAGACTTATGAATTGAAAACTAAATTTATACGAACTGTATAATTGATTGGATATAAATTTTTCCATTCTTTTCGTCCTTTTTCTAGCTTTTTTTCTTTGTGTGAACATTCACGTATAAGTCCCATTGGAAAACTAGCCAAAACTAAACCGGTTTTTTTTCTGAACCTGCTTCATAGCATGTTTTGTTATTCATTACTCAACTGTTCCCTTTAGTATAAGGAGGATATAATGAAAATAATAATAGTGATAGTAAAAATAATAATATCAATAATAATACCTGATAATAATGCTGAATGATAATAACAGTTTTAATAATGTTAACAGCGTTCACGCTCGTAAATCATTACTTTTGGCAAATGCTAACACTGGCAGTCGACACATTCTTGCATGAGAAAGTGTCATGATTAACTCACCCCCTTTTCAGTCCTGAGAACAGTCTTGTGCTCTGAGTTGTAGTGAAAAGCGAGGGACCGCATCTTGCCGTCCTTGTGCTGCGCCACCATGAACTGCTTGTCCTTTTCTGGCCAGAACGCCCTGCACTGTTTCCACCAGTACATTTACTTTCACGAAATATGTGGCGCTCTTACTTTATAATCGCATGCATTTCTGTAGAAATCAATATGTAATGCTGGTCACACTTCGTGTACAACTGAACCGCTCAAAAATTTACAGTTAAAGTATAGTTCATGAAATGTCGCTTGAAACAAAAGCTGAAGTGTGTGATTTCTGTTATTATGGCTTAAGATATGATGCCTCGTTCAGTACTTTCAACACAAAAATGAGACTAAACTTCTGAAAACTTGAAAGATGCTTTGTTCTACGAGGGTTGTTTTCTCAACCTCCGATGGGCTATTAAAAAGAAGGCAAATTTACATAACAATAATTTTGTTACCCAAAGTACTGCAAGGTCTTACTTATTTCTCTTCATGATCGCAAAATGGATACAGCCCGATTGCTCGCCGTACAGGCAATGAACATAGCCGCTACTTTCGATGCTCCCGTCAAATGTGAGTTACGAAGTGTAATTCGTTTCCAGCAAGCAGAAGAAAGTAATGCTGCTGAAATCTATCGCAAAATAAGCAAAATGTACGGAGACTACATTATGAGTGAGGGTGGTGTGTGGGAATGTTGTAGAAAATTTAAAGAAGGGCGAACTAATGCCTATGAAGAAGATGAACAAGGGCACAAGTTGTGTCGGACTTGCGCCCTTATAAATTTGTCTATTCTATCATATATACCCATCAGAGGTTGAAAAAAAACAGCCCGCGTAATTTTGGTCTACTCTTAGTAACAGCTTCAAAATTTAGCATGAAATTAAGAGTTAACGTGGTACATCACAGAACGAGTGACAATCAAGAATCAACTAACAACTGAGATTAACATTTTTTATGTTTAACACGTTGCCTCCGATTGCCTGATTGGTGTAAAACTTCACTTTGTACGCATAGTCACTAGAAGGATCTGAAAAAATTACAGAACCTAACTTCAGTGGTACACATACGTACCACTTCGGAGTCAACGTGTTAAGTCACACTCGAGAAGAAGCTCCTTTGCATTTAAACTTTATTCGCTCAGTAGAGCTGCGATCAACTTGCTTTGCTGTCTCTGTAATCTGAGAGCATTTCGGCGAAGAATTCTTTTTTGCTTGTCGAGGTATTTTTCAAATTTGCTGTATGAAAATATAGAACTACTATGCGAGTATCAACAATGGCCATCATTTTGGCTGACCAAAATACTCTTCCTAATAATAGTAGTTTTGTTGTTGAAATGTTAGTTCAGCAAAATATTCACAAAAATTTAGAAACCTGGATTTTTTCTTTCTTAATTTGAAATTGGACCGTTTCAATAACAAGACGTCTTGTGCTCGGGACCTGCGTGTGCTTCAATTACAAGAAAATTTATTATCAGCGTTATGTATTGCCTGACCAGCATTTTCAAGTGCTATTATCTTGAAAGCTCAGCACAAGTCATGTCAAAAATTATCTACTGTATGTAATCAAAAATGCTTGTTCATCACAGCCTGTGCAAAAACAATCTACGTCATCTATGTTAAATGCTGGCTTGGCCAGTTTCGAGAGCCTTATAAGTCAAATGCTAGCTTAACCTATTCTAGAAATAGATGTGTAAAGTGCTAGCTGAGCCAATTTCAAGAATTACTGTGCAAAATGCCGTTGCAGATGAAGCTGTGTTGACAGTATGACCCTCGTGTTCATACCTGTCTTGGCTCAAGGTCATGCCAGAGATCCATCTTGTCGTTGTCTTCCATGAAACGGAGGTGGCGGTTGGTTAAGTTGCGCACCATGAAGTATGGGGACAGCGTCACAAGCGTGGTAAGGTGCTCCCTGCACGTGCTCTTCACTACAATGTAGATAACCCGTATTAGAGACAGTGGTGCTTTCTTTTTAAAGCAGGCGGCATCATCGCTGTGAACTATATTTTGTGATAGACAAAGTACCCCAATGTCCTTTATAACATACCCTGGTTTTAATGTAGTTTTTTATAGCTTTCCTTTGAGAAAGTCCAAAAAAAATGGCGCACGGAAAATATTGCTGAACATTTTGTCAGATAGAATATTTTTTCATACGATTTAAATACATTCAAACTCTGATGACAAAAAATATTGACTGTTATTAGGAATGGTTCGAAATGTGTTCTCTTATTTGCATCGAAATTGGGTATGAAAACGTGTTAGTAAAAGTTTTCCTGATACAAGCGACTAGCATTTTTAAATGCTACGAAAAATTGATAAAATAAGGGCCCCTCTATTGCTGGAGCCTAAGTTTAGTTACAACCGGAACATTCAAAGTTTCGAATGCGATGAAATATTTGTTGACTAGAAATTTGTTCAGAAATCCCATTCACTGGAATCAACGAAGGTTTAATTTCAAACACAACTCTTTTGAAAGAATATCAACGGAATTTGTGGAAATTTGGACTTGACTAACCGAGAGGGCCGTCAGCAGAGCAGATGGAGGCGCTGAGGGCCGCCATTTCTGACGTGACACAAATGCGATATTTTTTGTCACGCTTGCGGTCTGGACAGAACACAACTCCGTCCGTGCCCACCGCGTCCGGATTCCAGTGACGCGACCAATCGCTTTCTTCCTCCCTCACCTTGAAGTTTTGGAACAACTATTAACACGTTGCCTGCGATTGCCTAGCTGGTGCAAATCTTTACTTTGTACACACAGTCACTAGAAAGCCTTGAAAAAATTATAGAACCTAACCTGAGCGACCCACCGGCGGGTCGTATCGCACTCAACGTGTTAAGATTCATAACAATTTCCTGATCATCCTCGAAATAAAGACGATACTATAAAGCCCCTTTCTTCTACTTAAGAAATAGGTGTAGTAACATAACAGGTTTTACATGTTTTATATTAAATGTGAGAAACCTTTAATTTACTTTATAAAGTTCCTATGATATATTTTCTTACTCTGACGTTGTAATTGTTCTGTGTTTCTTTTATTATTTCTACTTTATTCAAACATTGGTGATATTGTTAACTGAAATTGCTCTAGAGAGCATTTCGGCGAAGAATTCTTTTTTGCTTATCGAGGTATTTTCATTTTTGTCTATCACCAGCTTGGTCGACTGGTGAGCGAATCTGCTTGCGAGCGGAAAGACCCGGGTTCGAATCCCGCTGCCGACATGGTTGACGCGGCTAGAAATACGGCATGGGACTTGGGTAAACAACCGAATAATTATCGAAGTAATTATCCGACCCAAGAATGGGCCAGAAGGTTCGTTCCTATAGCCTCATTCTATTCTATTCTATTCTATTCTATTCTATTCTATTCTATCAGTTACTTAAACTTATAAATCACATGTCCGATACTCGTCAAATCCTGAAAAAATGCACCTGGTGGTAGTTTTGAAACAACTATTTTATAACAAGAGATTCCATTGCATAAAAGATTGCGGTACAATTTTCATTCAAACTGAAAACTATTTCTCTGGGAAATCCTGCATAGTAACTGCAGTATTTCTCTGATTTTGTATGAAAAATTGACTTAGTAACGAATAGCCTTTGTAGGCGTCGACCCCTGGATGGTTCTGTTCTCAGCACAGGTATCTGTCCTATCCCACCACAGTATTTTTCGTTGTGCAAGTGCACAGGTTTAACTCTTTACAAGTGGCAGCAGCCCCTGCTAAACTGCTATGCTTTCACAGGGGTACATTAGTATGGCATGGCGACCTCTTTATCGAGGCCGAGGTGCGTACCCGCATTTTGGTCGCTGAATTTTGCTTGTATTTGTAGAGCAGGATCTGGTCTTGTGACTCACTCCTGTATTCTGCCTTCTTTGCACCCTGAAAATCAAAAGAGATATTAGAGCACAAATTATAATGCTTTCATTCCGTGGAAAAATGTACATAGATTCGAAGACAAACTGCTAAAATTAGAAACATACTTTAATGGCATTGCACTATCTGCAATCATCTTTTATCAAACATTTTTTTTCCCGGCTGGTACAAACATATTTGTGCAATTACTTTTGCCAATATTTTTGTTTTACATTTTGGTTCTAGTTTCTAGAGTACACTAGAATATTTTTTATTGTTTTGCCATCAAGTTAGCTATTGAATGTACTACATATTTCCTTTCTGTAGCTACTGAAAATTAAGAGTACGATGCTAAACTTTGGATCATTGTATGTGAGAATACTGTATGATGCCCGTATAATTCCCGTATGATACGGAGAATAACTTCATTACTGAACATAATTAGTCTTATTTTTAAGAGAATAAAATTCTTCCTCATTCTTCAAATAAGGAACAAATTCTCTTCACACACAAAAGATTTTATTGCTTTAGTGACCTGGACATAGAGCGTGAGGCCAGTTTTGTTGACAATCCAGTAGGGCGTGTGGATGAAAATAGCAAAGGCTGGACATGAGACACAACGAGCGAGAAGTTCCATCTTGCGACCGACCTCTGTGTCCGTAAGCGAGACACTCCTTATGTCTGATGCTTTCTCTGAGGACACCACTAGGTTTCCCTTCCAGTCTTTGCCCAAGTAGTTGTTCACCTACGGCACATCAACACATTACTGCTTACTGTCTGAAAATTTAACATGAAATAAGTCTGATCAATTGTTGAGATATTTTTTACATTTGTAATGTTATAGAATGACTTTGTGATGCTCGTTTACAATAATCTGTATGTGTGTCTAAGTATCAGTTCATCAGCTGTAGGGTATGAAATGATGATTCTTGTTTTGCCCGAGAGGAATAACACGAGAGTGAATTTTCATGTAAAATTTTAATCACCTCGAACGTAAACAAAAGCAAGTGACCTGCAATTTCAATAAGAATTTTAACGGTAGGGATTTTCGTTCCAAAATTTTCGATGAAGCTAATTGAGTTCATATCACTCGTACCTAGTTAAATTTACTCAAAATTCGAAGGAATTTTTGAAGAAAGAACCTAGAATGTTAACTGAATACCACTTTAGCCTATTCATGGCGTGATGCTCTCACTTTGCTGTAGAATTAGTGTAATTTGTCGGTTTTCTACACAAACAAATTGGTTGGTGGATGCAGTAGCCCTTACCTGGAGCTGCAGAGTAAGTCTGGATTCAGGATCGAAGTGGTGGAAGGAGGAGGCGGAGCCAGGGTCTAGGGCCCGTGGTTGTGAGAGGTGTGGATGTCGCAGCTCGAGCGTGTAGGGTAGGTGGTTGTGCACCACAACGGGAGCCTGGATCTTTAGCGTGTAGTCCGCTACGTTACTGTAGGCCAAAGCTTCGTCCTGCTGCAGGCTGCGTAGCCACTTACCCTTCTCGAGCGCCACCTGGGTGCACACAAAAGCAAAATGCGCCACGCATAACAGATCTGAACTTACTAGATGGATAAAGTCTTTTCATACTTGAACTAATATCGTTTAATAATGGCAACTAAAGTCTTTGAAGGTTTTAAAACTTAGCAATCGAAACGTAAAAGACGTTGTTCGGTGATCACACAAAACATCAGTTCAAGACAAGCCTGTAATTCGGGAATCATTGAGTAATAATTTCTCGCCTTGAAGAAAAACGATGTAGTATATTATACTTGCTACTTGAATTATTTAACTTTACAATGCCTAAATAAACCATGTATTTTCTTCAAAGAAGGATGCTTTTCACTCTATTTGTCGGATCTTAGTTATTGTGATCGACTGTGACTAGTATTGTGAGCACTCAATTACAGGTATGATTGTTTTATTTAAACTGTGTTCATTCTTTATGTGAAATGACAAAGAATAAGTTTTTGTCTTGAAAACCATGAACAACAGGTAGATATATAACATGGTATTATAGTAAGCATATATGCATGTGCTATAAATCCTCATTTTCATGATCAAAATTTCGATATTCTCGTCTTGCATCAAATTCTTGCTTTTTTGGACATAACCATCAGCGTTCGGAATTCTAAGATAAAATTCTTAGAAATCTACCAACAAATTTGAACAACTTCCACTCCTCAGACATCGGGGATTCTCAGTCGTCTCTGCGGGTATCGGCACCTCAAGAAAACTTACTGCAAAAGTCATGGGGATTTGGTCTTGTGTTTTGGTGCAGCTGATCATGAGGGAACGAGATGACGTCTTAGCATCCTGCCACCACGCACCCTCGCGGCTCACGCTGTACCTGGTCAGTACACAACTTATTTTCATTTCCCCTTTCTTAAATCTACCAATTCTGTTTACTTTTTATTCTATCTGTATTTGCTCAAAGCTGAGTTCTATAATGTTTTGAGTTTTGTATACATTGATTCATTATGTATTGGGAAAGTGTGCCAGTGTCTCGTCATTTTGGACACAGATGTTCCCGGTGGATGTCTTGTTAAAAGTAAAATCAGATCAAATTCTAATTTCAGATTATAGTTGGAAAGTAAGACTCTACAATAAGAGTGCAAATGTGAATACTATGCCAGCTTATGCATAGAACGAACGCTGCTGTCTCACTCTGAGGCTGCAGGCTGCAAGTAGAGGGCTGAATGGTAGGCAACCAGCAATGGAACTGTGTACTCTTCGTCAGGCTGGAGGGTCGTGAGAGAGGGGTGAGTCTCGAAGGGGTTGCTGGGGGAGGCAATGGGAGGGAGGTGTGACTTATCTTCCAGGATGCAGTGGGCAAGACTGCTTTTGCGGAAACACAAGTTGATTGGCATGCAGCTTGTGTTGACGACCTGCAGAGTGACAAAGTGCGTCAGGGAACGCTCTCACGACTAAACAATTGGCATCGTTGTTTGACTTGTGTTAAGCTTTCTAAGTTTTACACGAGTTTAATTTAATAAACTTGTAATCTTTATTCTTACTGTATTGGAAACGCGCACAGTTAATTATACGGAAATTTGCTTACTTTTTCTTTATAAACTAAACACGAACAAGAATTTACTTAGTGATCTTCCAGCTCAATTCATTAGTATTTTTCTTGCGAACAATTTATATTCTTAAGTCGACTTGCTGTAAGCCTCGTTTTATAGATTGACCCAGTCTTACTATAAAGAAGGGACACAAATTAGAGTCTTAGACAGACTGGCAAGAGACACAAATAAGAGTCATAGCGTTAATAATTTTCTATTCAAATACTCAAAAGTGCCTCTAATCATACCCTGACGCTGATCAGTGTGGAAGGTGTTATTTACGGGAATTATTTTTCCTAACAAGAAATACATTGTCTTCGTGACAGGGGAGACATCTGCTGACCTTGAGAGGGCTGCTGACGGTGACGTGAGTGTCAGCGTTGTTGTTGTCCACTGTCAGGAAGAAAGGACAGCTAGTACGGGCTGGATCCACGGGTCGCAGCTGGAAGAGGCGGGTACGGGAGCGGGAGCCCACGTATGCCACTAGTGGCTCAAATCCTGCAATAATGCTTTTTTTATTCACGTGAACCAACTTCTAACAGAAAATATGTAGAGAAGTGTAGTGTAGAGTAGTTCACTTCTACAGTAGAAATCTGCTTTATTTCAAACCACGACGCAGTTTTGAGGTGAAATATCGCAGATTTCTTCAATTATTTTGGTAACAAGCCGCCGTTGTTTGAAGTTATATACATTTTTGTTATGAAAATAAAGACTTTTTTAGTGGTTTCTTGTGGTATTTCTAGAAAAAATTGTGTAATAAAATACATTGAACTTGCCAGAATTAACTTAAGAGTCGGCGGTAAAACTGTACTGCATTTAGACACAGTATTCTATCAACGTCTGTGAATTAGTCACCTTTCTTACTTTAAAATGTACAACAGGACGTGTTACTGTACTTGAAAAAGTGCAGCAGGACGTGTTACTGTACTTGAAAAAGTGCAGCAGGACGTGTTACTGTACTTGAAAAAGTGCAGCAGGACGTGTTACTGTACTTGAAAAAGTGCAGCAGGACGTGTTACTGTACTTGAAAAAGTGCAGCAGGACGTGTTACTGTACATGACAAAGTGCAGCAGGACGTGTTACTGTACATGACAAAGTGCAGCAGGACGTGTTACTGTACATGACAAAGTGCAGCAGGACGTGTTACTGTACATGACAAAGTGCAGCAGGACGTGTTACTGTACCTGGCACCGAAACTTTGATCTTGTATTTGCTGAGGCGGCGGAAGAGCTCAATGTAGTCTGTGATGAACTGAGGCTTGGGCGCGTACTGCTGTCCTGGACCTGGTTGTGGGTCAGAGGGCTGAGGGTCCAAGTCCAGCTCTACTGCGTCCCAGTCCAGCCTGTCAGGCGTAGTACTTGTTTGTACGTTCCTACGCAAAGTTTTCTAAAAACTCACGTTTACTCAGAATTTATGACACGTATTTTGATTAGTTTGAAGTGCTAACCGTTTCATAAAAATGTACAACTATTGCAAAAAGCGACAGTCATTTACAAGCATATCCTTGCATATACAATTACACAAGCCTGGATAAGTAAACTAATTTGCTCAACTAAACCCATTGCAGTAATTTTTCTAGCCACTCGTGTAATTGAATAATACAGTCTGAGAAATTATATTTTAAGCATTGAGTGTGAAAATTTATCAATTATTTGTTGAATAAATACCATCTGAATACTAAAATTCTTCACTACTATGTACTCTTGAAATGATAATTGTATTTAAGTATCTCAAATATGTGTAGTGAACCAATGCAAACCATGATCTCTGTGTACACTTTCACAAAGATCTCTGCGTACATAGAGTACACTTTCTTTGAGTGTATTAAACTATGTCCTCCAACCTTCTTCTGTGCTATGTAAATGAAAACCCGTGTTAGGTTAAATAGTTGAATACTGGATCTATAATCCGTAGAGTTACATTGAATAATTTCTTCGGTTTACTGCTCCAGGTACAATAGCTGGGGTCAATCCACTTCAGCTGAGCATTTCTTCAAGAGTGACAGCTGTATTGGATACGTGGTTGTAGTGCTAAGGGTTCTAATTCTGTTTTTTGATGATCTATAATTTTGCGATTATGAGCAAATGTTGATCATTTATTGGAGAGTGGTGATGAGGCCACTCACACAGCTAGCTGGTCTTCTGAAGAGCCGAGGTCATCCCTGCTGAGGGGCCGGGAGAGAGAGGCTGGACTGGATGGGGTTGACCACTCACCGTAATGCATCACCCGCACAGGGCGCCACCTCACGTTGTCCCCTCTTGGGTCGTCCTGTCCACAAGTCAGTGAGTTCAGGAACACCAAATGAAAGGAAACATAATGAAGCGTCAAGTGTTTCTACTGCACTATTCCAGAACCTTAAGTTGAACACAATGAGAGGTTAAATAAAGAGAAAATTGTTATCTAAATTTAAAGTAATGACACAAGCCGCTCAAAAAGCTCCAGATAGCTTGTGCCTCTTAAGGGAGTTTAGAAAAACTCATCTAGAGAAACTTCTCAATTCGAATTGTTTGGGGGAGCTGGAAATGAGAAAATCACAGTTAACGTACTTGCCACAGACCTCTAACTCGTGAGAAAATAATGTAGAATTAACATTAGCAAATAAAATGCATCATGAATTTTACAACCGTAAAAATTAAATTAAATGTTAAATTTTTTCCTATGTATGATAAGTTGAAATGATAAGACAATTCGACCATTTGTGTGAAAGTATCTGCATTACATAATTCGTTCGAACAAATACGACAAAATTGTATTGCAAAATAGATTTTTGACATGCATTCTCAAATTATTAGCTAACCGAAGTTTAGACAAAAATATGATGCTATGTGATAACGTTTACTTACGCAACTTTAACTAGTACGTGGCTCCTTTTACTCATGAAATTTTTACAAGAGCTTACCTGCGTGGCTACAAAGAGTGTCACCGATGACTGGGGACCAACATCGTTGAGGATATGCATGTTGGAAGGCGCTGTGAGGCCTGCAGCAATGGGGGCTGTAGGTGCAGGGGCGTCAAGACAGTCCTCCGTGTACTGCGTCATGAGCTGCGTGCAGCACCGCACCATCCTGTTGCAATCAGTAATTTAAGTACCATATCGAGTGACTTGTGTGAGCGGTGACAACTAGTATTGAGTACTGCTACTAAGTGATGATGCAGTTAGATAGACTAAAGCTTTAGTACGGTATCAACGGTACACTGAATTCGGTGCCAAAAATATGGATAAAATTCAGAGCATTAATGTGTCTCTTTCATTCAGTGGATGCTTTTGAAGAACGTATCGAGTACGTAGATCAGATTTTCATCGTTTAATTTGCTCCCATCTAAAAGTAATTGCTGTTTTTATAGATTTCTGCAAGTATTGCCATTATTTCAGCAGAATTAACATTGAATAGAATTTTTTCAGCCATGTCTGGGAAAGAAGCAAGTCATACGTATACTGTGTCGCTCAATTAATTGTAGACGCAGGCAGCTCAGTCAGACCTGGGTGTGAGGGTGAGCTCGAGGGGCTGTGCGGCCAGTAGCATGATGCAGGTGCTCATGTGCACCTGGGCAGCCGGGCCCCCGTCTACAGAATCTGCATCACAAATGAATAGAAATGTAGATAACACTAAATGGATCTCCGTTTCTGAAGTCATGCATTTATTTGAAAACCTGAAATTCTTTCAATATCTATTGTGATGTATTCCACTTTTTTAGTACATTCATACCTATGAGACATGAAGCACATAATTTGCTCACTAAATTCATAATTTTTCTAGTTTCTATTTATGTTTGTTAGATGAATGTTAACTCACGAATATTACTGATGTTTTTGTGCTATCAAAGTACCAAATCTCTCGAGTTAATAGCGACACAGTGAGTTGCAGAGCTTACCGACAAAACTGTTCACACTTTGTACGACCTCACCCATAATTTTGTCATCTGAGTTATAGAAGCCGTCTTCTTCTTCTTCCTCAGAGAAACCTCGTCCCTCATGCGGAGGAGGAGGAGGTGGGGTGTCCTGCAGAACCTCGTTATCTCTTGACTCTTCTTCTGGAGGGTCGAGATCAGGAGAAGAACAGTCTTCACTCGAGTCAGCCTCCTCGGAGTCGCTGGAGAAGAGATGTGTGAACGCACTTGAGAGCTGATGTATGACCGCGTCTTCGGAGTCTGAGTCAGAGGTTCGGCCTGTTCGAATATAGGGTTTTTCTTGAAGGAAAAAAAGCTTTTAGATTGATAGTCATCCAAAATATAGATTGATGGTATTTCATATGATTACATCTGTTTAAATTTAGATCAATGGTATTGTAAATGACTCTATCCCTAAATTACACTGATATGACACAGTTAAGCCATGATCCAGACTGCACTGTAATTCGTTTTAATGCTAACAATGCGGAGTATTTAATATTTATCACTTTTATCACCGTATTCTACGCACTTGTTGATTGTGAACATGGTATTATTTTTCCTGTAGGAAATTCTACCACTGCCCCACATGAACGGATCAGGCCCATAGCGGAGTTCTAAGTTTAGTTTTACGTTATGGCCAATTTATATCAATTGCTCGAAAAAAAGTGAGCCCTTACTTAGTAAATTTGTTTCTATAAATGTTAATTTGGATATTCACGCGTACTGTGATGGCTTAAAAGTTAGTTACTTTGATTGTGTTGAGCCCAATAATTTGAAATTCACACTACGTCGAACTAAAAGACAAGGAATTGATGCCTACATATAAAGAAAAATTTTTGATTCGTCAAGCAATTAGGAGGAACACATCTGTTGACAAGATTATCACTCACCTGACAAGGCTCGTGAATATTGGCGGACGCGAAAGGACGATGTATTCTTTTGTTTACGTTGTCTTGGAGCTCGAAGAATTACCATTTCCGAGTCACACTGGTCATCGGAATCGCTGGAAGAATCTGAGCTTTGAGCGAAAGAAGCTGTGCGTTGACTTCGTACTGATTGTGCAGTTGTATCAACTCTGTCGTCAGTTTTACTGACAGACTTAGAAACACCGATAGGCTTTCCCGCGCATTTCTCTGTGTTTATTATTATTTCGAACGGCTTTTCCTCCTCGTTTTTATTGTTGGTTTCTAAGAGTGGTTCCCAGCAAGAGTACTCTGGGTTGAAGCAACATATCTGCACTTGCACCACTGTTTTACTTAAACCAGAGAAAGACCAATCTTTTACGGTTGATGAAACGCTACTTTCTATCATTAGTACTGGTTTATTGGCCACATTTTCTTCGAGAAATACTTCAATATTTGTGGGTTTCAAATTTAAAACCGTACTGTCTTTTCGGCCAAAATGAACTAACTTAGTATTTAGTGTCGTTTCATCGGAGTCCAAATTGATGGAATTCGCAAACAATGCTTTCGGAACCCAGAGGTTCTCCAGGTCTGCAGAAGGCAGTCTGAGCTCTGGGAAGACGACCTGAGGATGTACAGCGTCGGTCAGGTCTGACACAAATTTTTTAGTCATCCCTATCGTAGACGAATTGAGGTGCACGCTGATCTTCGATATATGTATATCATATTTTTCTTCATTTTCAGGATATTTCGAATTAAGCGTCAAAGTCACCTCAAATGGCTCAATTATTCGATAGGGAGTTTGCTTTTTACTCGAGTAAATAACACTTGAAACCGAAGCATCTTGCGTGTGAATTTTCCAGTTTTCGTAAGCTGGATGATGCGAGTAATCAATAGTCAGTTCTAAGTAAAGCAGCAGTACTGGACTGTAGAACTTCTCTGGATCAGGATGTATCAGAATCTGGACCGGTTTTACGAGGATGGAAAAAGTGGAGACGGTGGTGCTGGTGACAGAACTGGTTACTGAAGAGAGATAGCCGCTCGTGCTGCCTTCCGAACTAGATGGTCTTTGATAAGGGCGAAGAACTACCGATGCCATCGTAGAATCTTCTGTGAAGCCTGGATTCTCAAGGCCTCTTTTTGCGTCTGGAGACGGGAGAGCTCCCATGATGTACTTGTTGATGGAAGAGCAGACGTTAGCGCTGAGATTCATTCTAGTTTTCTCAAGGGTCATTTCCACTGCAATATCGCCGTTCACAGTTCTACTCAACGATACATCAAGCAACATAGGACTGCTAATGTATACACCATCACAGGCACTAGCCGTGTATTCGATGGACTGACCGAAAATTCTTTTGGCAACATTCGAACTTTCTGGTCTTACGTCAAAAACATCACAAGAGGCTACGGTAAGTTGAGCTTTAAGGCTACTGTTACTATACATGTCTGCGCGGAGCTCTACCTCTCCAACATCTACCCGAGCTAAGGCTGCGGCCGCGTCTCTCACAGGGGAGCTCCACTGTTCATCCATGTCTGTGTACAGTGTCACTACTAGGCTGTCGAGCGTAATGTTACCCGTGGACTTTTTGTAGATATCCACTGACGTCAAAAACGCGTGAAGTTTACGGACATTCTCATCGGTGTCGTCGGTTACGACGATTGTGGGCGTTGCTGCTCTAGATCTTACTTCTGCCATTTCAAATTGAGCCTCGCCCTTGTTTTCTGACAGGACTCCTAAGACTACACTCAGGTCTCTCTGACCAATGTTGATTCGAACTGTGCCCAGCTGAATTTTGACGTCCCACGCGTGCATTTCTCTGTTGTGTGAGTCACGGCAACGCTTGATGTCGCATCGGAATTTCGCTGGCTCGAAAATGGCCTCTTGCATTTCGATCCCTTCGGATAACTTTAAAACTGATCTCCCAATCTGGAATGGACCTAATTCTAGGAGCATGTTTTCTGATTTTGAGGCTGTAAACATGTTCTCAACTTTTAGGGAGCCTGTGTTAATTGTGAGTAAACTAGGAGAATCCGATTTTTGTGGAATGAGAACAGTTATCGCTCTAATGTCCCATCTGTGGAGTACTCGTTTGCAAATTATTTTATCGATTAGAGACTCATTTGAGATCAGTGTGTGTTTGGGAACTGCCGAAGGTCGTTCTTTTGATGAAACTGGGTCAACGAACCGAAGTAGATCGGCCAGAAATTTGTGCAGTAAAACTATTTGGATCTTGCCTACTTTGAAATTCAAAGAACTTTCAGGTTTGTTTAATGCACTCTCGTTTTGGGATGAGCTGCTGTAAGTGTCTGCAACCGTTGGGCTCAGTTCTTCGTACTTTATGTCAAACGCAAAGTCTTCTTCTACTTCAAGAATACGATTATATAGCGTCATATCCGACCGGTCATCAATGACCATATTTTCTACACTTATTTGGAAGGTTTTTCTTTCATTTGCTTTGAAACTGTATCTCGTCTGTAATCCAGCTATTTTTGCTTCAAGAACGTCAACTTCAGTGTCGCACATTTTCAAGCTGATTGCCGAGACGTAGGCAGCCACGGACCACTTCAGAGCACCAGGAGGAACAGGATGGCTACTTGGGTTAGCGAGGAGGTGTGCTGGTATTGGGTCATTCAACTTTACCTCGGGAACTTCAACATTCATTTGGAATTTTGAAGATGAGTGTTTCAAGAAGTTGATTAAAGTGATTATGGATCCTCGGTGCCACACTAAATTTAAAGTTGTTACGTTGAAAATGAGCTTGCGTTCAGTACTCTGGAAATGAGTAGTGAAATCAGGGCATTTGGCATCAGTTTCTCGGAAGTGAATAGTGAGTACTCTTTGGTCAGCTGGAGAAGAAATTAATTCTAAGTATTCCCCATCGGGGCCGTTGTGAAATTTGTCCACTAAATGAAGTGATCCAAAGTGCACCTGAATGGCGCATCCGTAGTCCATTGTTGCGATTTCGGCGATTGAATGACTAACTTTTAGCATCAGATAAGGGCGATCTGTTTGATAATTAGACCGCGAAATTCCAAACGTGATTTCTTCGATTCGAATTCTAGCAAGTATTTTTATTTTATTGTGAGGCGACACATTTTCATCGAAGCCTGGAAGGTCGTGAGTCCGCTTTGGGGACACTGAAGAATCGACTTCATCATCACTATTATCAGAACTGGGGAAGTAAAGCTGTAGTTCTGCACTAGTTTCCGAGATTTCATCCACAGACTTTTTGTGCAAAAGCTGTTGTAAGGCTGAAGACAACCTAGACTCTGTAGGCAGCTCGCTAGTCTTATCTTCCGGTGCTGTTTTGACCGAAAGCTGTCGTCTTATGGTGCTTAACAACGACATATCGTAGGATGCAATCCAGTTTTCAAGTTGTAGATTTTCTTCTGGTGTCAAGCTGTCAACTTGATCACATTGGGATGATGGTAGCGGAAAGTTTTTCCAAAACTCATTTAAATGCGTGATGCGTTTTTCCGAGACATTGATTTTGACGGGAGTAACTCTAAAATCAACTTTTTGTTGAGGCAGTTCTCTATAAGTGGGATGGATGCTGTTAGCGAGGAAAGCATTGACGCGAACTCGGGGCAGCAGGTGCAGAACAGAATCGTCTGATGCTCTCAGTGCTCGCCACTCATCTCCAGAATCCGAAAATAAGACTTGCAATTGCGGAATGGTAATGTTTATGCGATCGTACAACTTTTCTTCTATTTCAGACATTGTGGCGCCATCATCAGCATCGAGTGCTCCTCCAGTCTCAGTGTTGACTTGTAATCCACCCATGTCAATGACCAACACGTTCCCGCCTCGTTGAAGGGACCCATGTTCCGGCAGAACGAGGTATGGACTTTTGATATCAATATCGAGGTAGTATGTGGTCTTTCGAGATAGGGCGTACATCAGTGATGCTTTTGTTGACGATAAAAGCTCTTCTGAAGTGTTAAGAGCAGCTGCCTTCACCGATTGGGAAGTTACTCCAGGAATATCGATGAAGCTCTGTAGCGCTGAAAACGCGCTCTGTAAAATACATTAGAAAATAAACGAGAGCATATGACAGATGATTCTATCATATACTAACACGGCCATGTTATCAGTAGATAAGATACGGAATGTAAGTACTGTATAAATTCATGAAAAAAATTAATTTAAAAAAATAATTCGTCGCAAATCTTTAATCTATACTATAATAAAAGCTGCGTCCGTCCGTCTGTTCGTGTGTCACACTCTTCTAATCGATAGCTTTGATAGCACTAAGAATAAAGCTTAAGAAATACAAGAAATCATTCTATTGCATTATTTTTCTGTGGCAATTCAATTCCCTTTCACTTGCATCATGGTATCCAGAATACACAATCGGTTTATTTTTACAAGTAGAAATTTTCTTCGGACCTTTTTCTGTTGAAATTCATCATGATGCTTTGATATTTTTAATTATTAATGCGAGAAGAAATGTTTTACATTAGTTTGACCAGTAACCTGGCTACCACTTAGTATGAGGCCAAAGATTTTGGAAATTGAGTTATTGTTTTCGGAATTGTGATTTTCTTGGAAATAGTTTTAAAAAGATACCTTCCTTATGGGCCATCCTGTATAATAGACGCTCTTACGGATTTAGATAAGAGGAAATTTTTTAGGGTATACATGTATAGTAAGCATTGTATTGTGGATACCAAAGGCACATCCATCAATGGGGAAACTCTTTCGCAAAGCCTGCGTCCACTGGTAAATTAAAATGAAAAATTTAGTAAAAACCGTGATTTTTCACGTGAGGATCTAGTACGTATAATAATTCTTATAATAATTTTCCTATAATAATTTCATATTAGTCAAGTCCACACCAAGGAATTTCCACGGGACTATCTAGTTGCAATGTAATTTGGTTTTGTAGTTCTCATCATAATTCATTAAAAATCAAACAAATACGTCTTTTCAAAGTGTGTTGAATACTTTTCAACCTAACAGGATACAGGTAAAATAACACCGTGGTTCAGGCCTAAATGTCAAATTTTGTTCTAGAATAATGTAAAGGATTACATCAGTATCTGGGATACCCTGACAGCGATGAATAGATTAGGTGTTGTTCAAGAAAGGCATCTTATAATAGAAGTATACCTCGTTGTAGACAATTTCCAGTGGCAGGAGCCTGGTCGTGAGGCTGTGGTTGGCTAGGCCGGGCTTCGGGTTCACTTCGTAGTCACACGAGAAGGCAAACCCATAGCCTGTAAAAGAAGGAAGCCACTTCATTACAGGGAATGTATACTTTCGTTGGGAAATTCAAACCTGTATCATGAGATCATTTATTAGATCGTAAGATCGTGAGCTACAATAATTCGCAAGATGGTGGATCAAGAGTGATGGAGTAACTATGCTGGAATAAATTCATATTGGTCTATCTATTTTAAATAGAATAACATTTGACTTTTTAGTATTGATTAATATCTCTGTCTTTTCAATACTTTCATTTTATCCCACTTGTCCCACTAGATAATAATGCATAGTTGGTTGCTTGCTTGCTTGGTTGGTCTGTCTCTCCGTCACGTTCTTAAGGATTCAAATAGGAGAAAATTCGTCTACTGAATAAGAAGATGAGATACAATTAATTTCATCCCTGAATTACGATAGTTTCTGGAATATATGTTTGAAAGTCGAAATACTGCATGCTGAAATAAATTGTTTATCTTATGCTTAGTAGTGACTTCTCAATGAAACGGGTATACATATATTGTAAACATTGTATTGTGGATGCCAAAGGCACATCCTTTAATGTGGAAACTCCTTTGCAAAGCCCGCGTCCACTAGCAAATCAAATGAAAAATCCAGTAAAAACACGTGAATTTTTTCACGTGTGGGTCTATTACTTTTGAAATATGATTTAAAACTTTATGGAATCTAAACGCCCTGCGACATGCAGAATGGCAGTGGCATACAACAATTCATTGTCAGAGAAATATTGCTATCCAATGGATTTAGTTATTATTTAAAAGCTGCTCGTAAAACACACAACTGATGATCAACTTTACGTAATGCAAAACAAATCATACGCTCATTGTGTATCTAAAACGATGTAACAGAAGTAAAATTAAAATTCTTGCAGAGGCGTCAATGTTATGAAAGGGAAAAAACGACTGAAGGAAGGGACAGTACGGCGGTAGAAAACTTATGGTTGTCTCCTATGGTGAGTTAGTGGTTCAAACCGGCTGAATAGACTCACCCCTAGAATAAGTCTCTTCGATAGGCTTTACGACAGACACGAGGTCATTTTCGAGACTACAGCCCTCGATGAGGAAGGAGTCCAATTTGAAGGACAGCTTCTGGTAGGAGATGGCGGACCTGCTCTCGTAGTTGAAACCCAGACCCGTGAGTGATGCAAGTGCAACCTCTCGCTGCTCCTCCACCAGACTCACACTCACGTTCTTAGCGATCACGTAAATCTTTTGTTCTGTCAAAACAACGCATAGAGAATTAAAATTCAGGTTGTTTCTGTTAGTACTAAAAGGTATTAATAAAAGTGAGTTACACGAACGTAAATCTTTTGTTCTGTTAGAACAACGCGCAGAGAATTAGAATGCAGGTTCTTTCTGTTAGTACTGAAATTTATTAATAAAAATGATGGCTACACAAAGAGTCACTCAATGTAATGTCGCTTAAAAAATGCTCCCTATTTGCACGTGCCTACTAACTCATCCTCTACACAAAGCTTGAAAGATGTCCATTAGTTGTGAGTAGCTCTTTTAGAAGGGGGTTATTTTAAGCTATGTCCGTCATTCCAGCTGTTAAACTCATGCCGTTATTGTGAGACTTGTAGAACTGAACCAAACAAACTAAAGGAGATATAACCAGCTAAACGGAAGCTCTGTTACGGTGGCCATGCGTGAAGGAATAATTACGGACGGTGAAAATAAAGTACAATAAATTTCACAACTTGCAAATGCATATTTCACCAACTCGAAACGAAAAAGAACGAAACTACCATTAATTTTCTAGATAATTAAAACACAGTTCTAATCGAAGGTAGTCGATATTAACTCCTCAGTTAATGAAGGCATGAAAAAGAAGACGTCAAATATTCGTATCTAGCTACTAAAGCTTATTCTGTTTCACGAAACAATTGTAGTTAGCTTGACCAGCTTCTGGCAGAAATTTTTGAAAGTCAGTTGGACTATGTAATCATCATTAGTACGATATGGGACAAAGTATACAAAAATTTATATCAATGAAAATAGCTCAATCGTGTTTGTCTGAGCAATTAAAACAGACTTCAAATCTTGCCAATTTTGATCACACGTATCTCGATTGCAGAGAGTTGCAAATCTGACCTATGAGTGCCTCTCCATCCGGAGCAAGAGAAGGTGTTCCGTGCAGTCTGCTGATGGAGTTATGGAGAGTCTGTTGCTCTTCTTCCGTCAGATCGTGCAGTAAACCTGAATGAGCTTGCCTACCAACCACGTCACACTCCTCTGTAACACATGGTGATGGATCAGACAAGTGTTAAAGAATCAAACCGGCGTTAATAGATCTCGTTAATTATTTTTAGTATCTATTGAAATTCTTGAAAAATTATCATGCAATTTAGACAAGTTGCAAAAATGTGACATGCGTTAGAAAATTTTGCAAGAGAATTTGAAGCAATGTGAACAAAATATTATGAGATAAGTCCACAATTTACCAGATCGTCGTGCTTAATTAGGAGCATCTAGAACACATCCCCAGAATCAGTGCAAGCACTTGAGAAACCACTTTTGTGTTTCTTAGTATGCCCGATATTTATTATCTGACTGTAAAAGACCATACCTTGAGACGTCGACCGCCCTAACAGCCAGCTGATGAAGCCTCCTTTCGAGGGCTGTGGCTCCACTAACTCAGGTCTTTCTCTGCCTACCTGCAAAATCAAGGAATACCATTCATATCATCACGTCCAGGGCCTGTAATTTTGAATGACATCAGTCGGTTGTGATGAATTTTTATAACTATTTATCCTACTGATTCATTGCAAAATTTCATGTGGGGTAAATATTTTCTAATATTTCAGTGTAAAAAACTAGGATTTGTATCCAAACTTGTTTGCAGCTAATTGCTAGGATATCGAACAATTATTGATTGAACAGCTCTGAGCAGTTTAAAAAAGATATCAAAGTTTTGAGTTTTCCATGGATTTACATTTCAAGTCATCCAAATAATCGGTATGTGCGCACTCAAGCTGATCCCATCCAGATGTGCATGAGTTGGAAAACAGCTGCACGATCAAGGGGTAAGGAAACAGCTGCACAATCAAGAGGTAAGGAAACAGCTGCACAATCAAGAGGTAAGGAAACAGCTGCACAATCAAGAGGTAAGGAAACAGCTGCACGATTAAGAGGTTGCAAAACAGCTGCACGATCAAGAGGTTGGAAAACAGCTGCACGATCAAGAGGTTGGAAAACAGCTGCACGTTTAAGAGGTTAGAAAACAGCTGCACTCTCAAAAGGCTGAAAAACCACGAAGCCAATAATGAATTCACTGACCCTAATTTTGGCTTCAGATCGGGCAATGGTGATGTTCAACACACAGAGCTTATCCTCCAGCTCCTCTAGTGTAGTGTCGGCGAGTTTGTCGGTCGTGTCTGTTAGACGTCTCATGTACAGCTCCACGTACTGCCTGTAGCAGGCCCTGTGCATCAGCAGGAGAAGCATTTAGTGAGTAATATGATCGATATTTTATTGATGTGCTAACAGAAAAACCTCTTGGTCTTGAACTTTTACTCATTTTTTTATTTAATCATTATTAAAATACTGAGTTTATTAATTTTTTTCAAGGAATTCCTTCACTAAAATTAGGAATACAACTCTAAATATGTTTTTTTGAATTTAAAAAATGGAAAATTTCAATTATCTTGAATCAATTACAATAATCGTAAATCAAAAATTTCAAATTTGAAGTCTGTCATTTCCGTGTTACTTGATTTTTTTTCATTTCATAACCTTAAATTTCTTTCCAAATAAGTGGGATAAAATGTTTCATCGGTGCTATTTTACTACATCAGTGTTTAAAACATTTCACTTTACTCCTTTCGTTAACTTTTAAGTTACAAGGGCTGCAGTGTGTGTCGCTGTTCCTCATATTTCAGGTAAATTCAACACGGAGCGAAACGGAGCCAACGTAACACACCTTTTCAACATAATTTTTATGAAATTATGCATTACATTCGTGATATATTTTTCCATCTGTGATATCTTCAGTTGATTGTAGTAATTATTTTCCAAGTCATATATCCTTGAACTGTAACAGAAGATGAGTGAAAGCAACTGCATTCAATTTGATGGAATTTGATTTGATTTTGCGATACTCTTACGCCAGTCTTTGATCAGTTGATTAAACATTTTGTTGTACCATTTTCTTAAGATTGACTTCGAAAACGTTGAAATGCATAAACGGTTGTTTTATCATATACACAGCACATTCAATCAGTACTTGCAGTTATTGTCATGGTTGAGTAATACACAATGTTTCATATGAAAACAGTAGTTTGTGTCCATTAGCGTGCGGGAATTCTGTTGCAAAGATTTGCATATTACTAACAAAAACATTGCTATTATATTTAATTTAAATTTCAACTATAATATGCGTTGCCAGCTACTACTTTACATTCGAAATAGTTTAATTTTTTTGCTGAAGACGGTCTTGCCTGTGTCTTTTTATGCTCAGCCAACTGAAGGGCCGAACTCTGGAACTGATGATGCAGTGGACAGCGTAGTGCCACCAATCCACCGCATGGCGCCTCAAGGGAACTAAAGGCCTGTACTCCCAGTAGTGTCTGTGTACACACACAACAGACGTGACGACCTCTGACACACACACACAGGGTCTTCGCTTTGTCACAGACAAAGGATGATGAGGGTGTGCGGGAACAGGATGTAGGATTTAATAGAAGGAGTGCCAGGTTTCAGAATAACGGTAATTTGGGAGTTTAGAGGGCAAAAAATATATAAATTCTATCAATTAATCATGATACATTGTAAAGTGTCTGCCTCAGAATGACGTCAGTGCTAGGTGTACGAGGCTCCAGAATAAAATTAACCCCAAGTAAAAGTTTCAATCCAAAACTGAAATAAAATTTTTACTAATCGTATATTGTAAGATGTTGAGACTTTAATTCACGGTAGGATTTGGAGGAGGAAGAGCTTAAAGATAGCGAACTGTAATTTGCTCTCCTCTTTCAGCATTTTGAATGCAATTAGTTCTCAGTTTTTTCTTTCCCACTTATTATTATTTTTTTGCAAGTACAATGCGTGAACTAAAAATATTCGAAATAATTTCTTTTTTATCATTCCGAGCAAAAATGACGGAAAATTAATATTCTCATGTGTGATACTTATGATGTTTATGACACAGAGTCACATGAATTACAAATATTTGTTTACACCCACAACGCTCTGCAAAATATGTACTCAAATTTCGGGGATGAACTTTACTAGTGCGATTTGTTCGAAGTAAAATAATTTCACTTTTTTTTGTGAATAAAACTAACAAATTCAAGCCCTCCATAGTATTTAAAAGCACGTTCTCTCACCGCCGGCGCGCAACGCAAGCAAAGGAGTGAGAGAGACTGGAGAGCGCGGCGAGCTGCTCCTTTGAGACCACCACAGAGATGGCACCTTTGACCACAGAGTCCACCAGCAGGGCAGGTACACGGGACTCCATCTGCTCCGTATGGGACAGCCGCTGCTGCTTCAGTTTGATCTTGCACCGCACTGGCTCCATCACTGGTCAACATTCAGGACCTTACTAACTTCAATTCGTTTTAATTCGTGAGTACTGAGTGTTGAAATATGTTTGATATCTCATTCGGTATTCATTCCTTTGATGAATGAATTTTTCCATCCTCCTTCATTAGTATTTGAAAGTTTTTTGAATCACGTGCCTTCACAGAAGTTCTTTTCTAGTTTGAAAGCCTAACTGATTAAAATAGTAACACTCACAATCAGTATCATTATCGCGTAAAAACTTTCAAATTTCTCTGTTATACTCTGTATATGTTTTGCAAAAGAAGGCTTAGAGTTATCAGATATTACAATTTCAATGATGTAACTATGGACGGGTTAGTATTCAACATTTCGAATTCGCTCAAACTAAAATTATCAAATGCAATTTGTAATTCACCCATCAGTGCTCACCGAACTTGAAGGGTTCGCTGTTAATGGTATAGCTGTTGAGTCCAAGCTTCATGTACTCGAGCCAGAGGTGAGAACTTAAATGAGGTGTCACCATCCTCTGAGCATCACTGCGAGGGTTCATGTATGCGCACACTCCAGAGAAGTCGATGATCTTGTGTAGGCTGCTAGACGTGTTGTCCGTCGATGATTTTTTCCACTTACTATGTAGACATAATACATTTCCGTCAGTACGCTGATTAAAGAAGTTCTTACATGTCAAAGGTGCGCTAAATGTACAGTGGGGAAGGGGGAACAAATCTTCGTACATCAAGAAATATTTAATTTAATATATTTTCAACATATAAAAATGATGGCAACTCATATAATAAATGATGTATGTACATAATGACGAATTATGCATAGAAAACAAAGAAAGCTGTTTTTATTTGTTAGAAGTATATTAAATTAAAAGTTTCTTAGTGTACGAATATACGTTTCCTCCTGCTATAAATCAGAAAATCTGAGTCTAATTTTAATATTCTATAAAACTGTTAGGTTCAAGTAACTTTCAGTACACAAATTAAAATGAAAGATAAATAGGGAGATAGCTGAAAAATGCAATTTATTGAAATACCTTCCCACCTATTTTGAGTTTCGCCTTTATTTTTAATTTCCATTTAACCCATGAGAGGAGTAGCTCGAAAAATTTTCTCAGATAGTCAACGGAACGAAATGAAAATGTTTTATTGTGGTTCACCTGTTAGTGGAAGCGATTTCCAGCGTCTTCAAGCACATGCCCAGAGCGATGGGATGTTCGGCACTAATGCGATCCTCAAAGCGAATGTGAACATTGTTCACCGACAGCTGCAGCTTATCCAGTAGAAAATTAACCATGGATGACCACGCTGCCAAGAGAAGTGTTTTCAGTATTTTAAACCCGTAGCTATTTGTTGTGTTCAATAATATGATCGCGACGAGTGAGGTCAATAATTTTCGACTCCATGGAATAATCTCACGCAAACATTTATATTTTTATAGGTTAGCTGTTCTAAGTATTTAAAAAATGACCTGAATTTTCTCTCACTTGGTCATCGTAAAATATTAAATATACTCACATAGCCAAGAAGATGATTTTTGTTGGGGTGTAGGAAAGATTTTCTTGAGTTGGACTCGCTTGCTTTCTCTCTCGATGTCATTGAGGCGCTCCAAGCTCGGGGGGTCCGTAGAGGGCCCAACCACCATCAGGACGTCCTGGCATATCGAGTAAATTTTCACTAGTACTTAAAAATTGGAGTCAAATTTGGAAATAAAATTCCCTTAATTTATGCGTCGAGTTGGGAAAAGGGGTCACAAGTAAGACTTGAAATATTCAGTTACTTCTAAGATTCTACCGTGACTTTATAAAAAAATTTGTCTTGTTCATCCTAGAATTAATTAAACGCTGTTGAAGCTAATTTAGTGCGTAAAATTATACGAGCTGAAGACGTAGAACAAGCGAAAATGATGCTGCTCGAAATTGTTTCAAAAATGATTCACCTAGTTTGGAGCAGTATATATCTAGCTCTTACCATGCATTCTAACCTCACAAGCCTGCTTACTGTTAAAACGCTGTCAAAGAAATAACCTATATTATTGTTCTGGTAGCTTCAGATTATTTGAAGCCGAATGAATGCTTAATTTTACTGTAATGACGAGCCTTTCAAAAATTCACGCTGCGATGCATTACGGAATTGCGTATAATTCGAAAACATTGATGACGTTCATGCGTGTCCGCTTTGCAAGTTTGAATTGTTCTGTACTTATGTATAAGTAGAAGTCTTTAACAGACCTACTGATTTGAGCAAACTGCCAGTTCACTGGTAGACTAGTTTTTCGTCATGCTGAAGTGCATTAAGACCCGACTCCTACAGGCTTCTGAGAGGTGCACCAGTGCTGACACCATGTGTCAAAATATCGCTTAAGTTAAAGAATTTTATCATATGAAAGTCTATCTGCTAGTTTCAAATACGGTAGTGGAATGCTGAAAATAAGTTAAAAGTTCGGAATGATTGTTAGTTAAATTCTAGGTTCTACACAACAGGTGTAGGGAAAACAACTAAATAGTTGCAATAACTTGCGAAATCTTGTTCAATAATAATTGGTAGGAAAAACTATGCCCAATAAAAGTAGATTTTCTGCTTATTCGTAGCCCGTGTACATTATTCTTTAGTTTTTCACTTACAGCCTAATTATTTTTAAATATTAAAACACCAATCCGCTGACTTGCTTGAAAGAAAATTATCGATTCAAGATGCCTCCTTCAGAAAACTGAAATATTTTCAAACTCGAAGCGAATTCATAATTTGATAAGTACGTAGTAGGTTTCTTTCCTCAACTTCAATCAAAAGATTTTTCGATAAACGATAGTTTGCATAGTAGGATGGAATGTATTAATAAACAGAATGATGAAATGATCACAATACTCACAGTAATTTGGAGCACAATGGGACTCGTGAACAGACTGTCGTACTGCACAGACACTCTCAGCTCTCCAATTGATCCCTTGAGCACCTCCACGGGCAGACTGCTCCCGTAGTATGCATCCAGGAATATCTGGAAAATTTCTATTTATGTCGTGAATCTTTCATTTAGTTCCTATTTGTCGGACTTCTAATCTATAATGCGGTAACAGTTCGACTTCGTGTTGCTATCACTGCCCTAAATAGTGAGAAAATTGTAATAACTGTGTAAAACAATGTTCATTGAACTCGTTAGCAAATTTTGTTCTAACATTTTGGGCTTATAACTATTTGCTTATGGACGAAAATTGGTACATGAGCAAATTTTTCTGATAAAATAGGCTGAAGTGTGAAATTTCAATTTTACAGGAAGTCTTAGTTTAGCACATACATACACATACCGTATAAATGTACGAGTACTATGTTCCATGATAACTCGGAGAAATTTTTCAACTTAGCGTTTCACTGTTATGTCTAAACGTGATGTTATATTATTCTGTTTCACAAAATGCAGGCGATGATGTTGGGTTGTGTTACTTCGTGTTACCCTAGTATAATACTCGCTATGGTATCAGAGAAGTTGTTTTTAACATGGTCTACGCTACTCAAAGTAGTGGTCTGCTGACCGATGCCAGGGCGCCAGTCATCTGCTGCCTGTATGTGGCGAGTTTAACACGTTGTCTCCGATTGCCTGTTTGGTGTAAAACTTCACTTTGTACGGACAGTCACTAGAAGGATCTGAAAAAATTACAGAACCTAACCTAAGTGGTACAAATACGTACCACTTCGGAGTCAACGTGTTAAAGAAAAGAAAGAAACACTAGCATAATTTCAGTAATTTTGCCTCATACTGTGGAGTGAAGTTTACTGAGTAATTTTATTATTTTATTGAGCAGGGCTTAATTTTTATTATATTCCTTGTATACAGTATTCTGTCTCTGACTCAAGATGACTGCAATTTATTGAGTTTGACATGCATGCTGTACGCGCACGTAAGTTGTCAGGCGTACCAAAGCGTCTCTACTGATGAAGACGTCATTGAGGGTAAGGTCGCCGTCTGCTAGGCCAGCCTGCAGCTGCTCCTCTGTGACGCCCTCCAGCCAGCCCTGCAGGGCGTAGCTCACCAGCCTCGTCACCACCTTCTTGGACAACCACTCCATGGTTCTCGTCTGGTGCTCCTTGCCTCAATCTGCAATCAGGTGCTCTTACATTTGCTCTTGCATGTATCTGAAAAAATGTCATCATATGTTCATTTTTTTATCTCGTTTCAACTATTGTGTTGAACACAGTCATTAAGCATTCGTAGATATCATTAATACTCTTAATACCCAATGTGATAGTGAATACCTGTTGTAATAACTACCCTGAAATACCGTATTTTAATTCCTTGAACTTACTAACATAGCGTCAGGTCTTTGATAATGTTTAACATTAGACGACATAGCTTCGGTGGATGTGTCTAAATCTTCATAAAAGCAGATCATTTCTTGAACTTTTTCTAAAATAAAGACTGATATGGAATAGAAAATAACAATTTATGTGCCTTCTCACGAACGTATTAATTAAGCTTTTCGTTAAGCTTCCATTAAGAAATCGTCACAATAAAGCCAGAGCTTAAAACGCACGGTAGGAACAAATGTTGCCTATATCATTTCGTGATGGATATCTGCTGTAAGTCAGTGAAGACTTAAATTCCATCATTATCTAGCGACATGTTAGCTGCCATCTGAAGTGCGATAAGATATCAAAATGAAGCGGTGACGTTAAGCAGTCAGGAATTGCTTCCGGAAATACAATATGAATGCGACTCATTTTACTCTTGACAAAATACAATTAAAATAATAGCGGATGCTGCTCGCATGTTGGAGTTTTCTTGACATTGAGTAAAAAAACCAAATTCCATAGACTGTGTTCAGAGTAGTAAAGTTATTACGAGAGGCTGCAATTAGTGCAGTAGTTCGTAAAAACTAAATTTATACCTCATTCTTAGCATCAATTCCTAACTTATCAGATACTAAGTACCCAACTTCACCTCAAGGGGCTCATAACTAATCGTAACTTCATTTCTAGAGGCTAAAAAACTATTTCTGGAGCTACTTTGTAACTCAAAAGACCTAACCTGTTCCGATTCTAATTCTAGAGATCTAATACTGTTTTTGATTCTTATTCCGTGATTTAAAGCTGTTTTCAACTAAAGTGCAAGTGGTTTCAGAATATTTTTGACACTTTAGTATCATAAATGGAACAAAAATTATTCATGACTCTAGTGCAGAGCAGAAACCTAAAACTACGTACGACGGTAGGTACATGCGTCAAAAATGTTCCTTATCCGAGTCGAAAAATCTCAAGTGATTTACTAATTCATTACCAGGAATTTGGAACATGTCTTCATAAGGACTACGCAGTGCGACAGTACTTGAATTCACCAATTTTAACGCGCATGTTGCATGTTGCGTTTTCAGAAAGATACTGGCGCAAAAATATCAGTAAAATTTCATGTATGAATGAATTACAACAAGCTTGCAGAAGTTATGTTTCGAAACCATTACGGCTACCATAAAGATATAACTTAGCAATAAAATACTTAGTAGCAAATTGTTGTTATATTTGCATCTAGTAATATGTTCTAACTCTTTCTCAATGGTTGGTAAGAATGTTAGTGTGCAAAAGTACTCGGAGATCATTTTCAGTGCTCATTTCTTGTAGCTGTCCTTCAGAAATCCGAGCACAATCCTTATTGATCAATACCTACTTGTGGTGTGAAAATTATCATCCATAAAATATAGTGATAAACTCAGACGTTCTTTGTGATCATTTGAGAAGCTGCTCAAAACAGCGTTAATTTTGAGGTCTGAATGGAAGTAAAACTAGCTTACTTTTTGTAATTTTGAATATTATATAATTACTGGAAAACCTATGACCGTATTATATCATAAATATTCAAAAATACTGATCAAATTAGTATATTGTAGAGCAAACTAATTCATTTTAAAGCCTATCGTACTTTACAACTTGTCTAAGACTCTTTATTTTTCGAGGACCTGCAAATGATATTATATACATCATCAAACTCCGCTTTCCAACAAATTTACTCGTAAATATCGCTAACTAAACACAAGGTGACTCTTAACGCGTGAACGAGATTATTTAACTGAACAACAAGAATCACGAGTAGTCCATATGTCGCGGACAATATTTCAAGTCATAACGGATCCTATTATTTCGTTACTAGTTTTTCTATTTTGTACTTATGCTTTTTCTCTCTTCACTTTTTGGTCGTAGTCGTGGAATTCCGAACGCGCGAGCAATCATTCATATGTGAGTAAGTGAATCATTCACCAAATTCAATAACTTCAAGCGTCAAAATTGAATTCTATTTCAAATTAAAACCGTGAGTTTTGGGTTTTGTTTTTTTGGGCTGCATATTTATTGTAAACATGTGCGGATTATTCACTTACTGATAATTTGGAGCTGCATGTAGTGTTGAATTCACTTTTCCGATTCTCAATGTCTTTTATTTTTACTCCACCAGTATTTCATACACAGTAGTCCAATCATTTTTATTGCTGATATTTTCAATGATAATTTAATCCTTGGCCTCACAACACCAATTTGTGATGAACAGCGGAGTGATGTAGCAGCTGTTAGGAGATGAAAGAGAGCACCGAAATAATAACACAACTTGATCACCAGCTGTGGCAGCTGGCACACTGGTGCTGCGTGGACAAGGCAGAGCTGCTGTTCTTCCCGATCGATGGGTCCACTCCCAGCTCATTCATACGAACGCCGTCTACGGCACTGTTGCAGACGCCTTTACTGTAAGAAACGTAAAAAACACTTCAGGTATTTAAACTATCATGTTCAGTTTCATGATTAATAATTGACAAATTATTTACGGGATCAACAGTATTTTTTAGCGTAAATCCAACGTTCGTTATCATTTGTATTATTTTAGGGTTTTCAGTGTGTTTAAGCAACATGTATGCAAGTGCATAAACAAATATGATTCTAATCACTTTACGAGTAATAAAGATACGATTTTTATCAAATAACACTATACGAAACGAAAGTTGAAAAAATCAGTCAAATCAGTTTCGCGGCTTGCACGTTTGCGCACTCATAATACTGTGGCGATAACGATGTTCTTATCTTATCAGATATCACTGAAGGTATTCTAGACTCAGGAATTATGGTGCAATAAACGTGGTAGAATTGAGATTTATTTAGATTAAAGGTTAGATTTGGGCAAGTTAGAAGCGGCATTCAATGTCAGCCTTAATTGAGGGGGAAAATTGGAAATGTGAGGAAATATTATAGACTTTTTAATTGCATTCCGGCATTCCTGAGAGTGACTTTAGTTTTCTGTTGTTACAAAATTAAAAGTTAGAGTACGCTCATATTTTCATCGAACTTTTTCAGTTTCATTTTTGGCTAACACTGCTTTTTTCAGAAATTTCAGTTTTCTTTTTAGTTGATAAAGTACTAACTATTCGGCAGTGGTCATTTCTGTGTCACCTTATCCTGCCCAGACTTAAATAGAACTGAGAAAACTGCATACAATCTATATTAATTTCCGATTTGTCTATACAAGGGGGAGCTAAATTTACTTCACTATTTTAATTGTTAATAAAACTAAACTTGATAAGGTTAAAAAAGTGTGTTATATCTCAAATACCAGAGGAAAAATAAGAGGATTTTATCCAGTATCTAGTATATCCAAGAATATTTTATACCTAAAACCAGCAATATTATCAAATAACTCAAAATGGCAAAGTACAGTAAGGAACACCGAGCAAGAACAGTGGAAAATTATTTCAAACACAATGAATCTTTAATTGCAGTACAGACGGACTTCATGACAACATTCAATCAACGAACAATTCTTTCCATACATTGCATTATTGCAATAGTTGCATGATTCAGAGAATCCAAGTCTAAAACTGATATTGAACGCTCTGACACACCGCGAGCAGTACGACATTCATGTGTAATTCAGTGTTCATGTTGAACACTGATTGAGATTCTCGGATTAAATGTTGTCATGAAATCCCTCAGTACTGTGAGTAAAGATCCATTATGTTTGAAATAACTTTCAACTATTCTTGTTTGATGTTACTTGCCTGATTTCGTTATTTTTGGTAACTTGATAATGGTTTTTAAGTACGAAGCATCCTTTGCATCAGTCTGCTTGATGCTTGATACAAATCTAAGATTTCCTCTTTCATTTGATATGTGTTATACTTTTTCCTTATTATTATGTTTTGTTTTATTAAATTATAAAAGAGTAAAGTGACTTTTACTCTACCTGTTATCTATTCTTAACTACTCGTATATCCACTGCCTGAGGGCTTTATTAATAAGTATTTTGATAAAGGCATCGTGATATTTCTTGAACCATCGATGATGAAAATATAAGTGGACTTTCTGTTTTACTGTAGGCATGCGTGAAATTCATCCATTTTAATTTTATTTGTGGTATACTTTTAAATGTTTGGAAGTCGCTCAGGTACAATGTATCCCAACACAGTCCACAGTTTCCTAACACAGTCAAGCCGACTGTGTTAAAGAAGCACTTTATCCTTACGGCCATGGGTTGACATTCACTGTTTTCATACAACAGGAGCATTCATTTGTTTACTCTTCAAAATTCATAAGCATGCATTTGTGAAGTTAAAAATCTAAAAATATTAGGTGGTAGTTTCAATAAAACCGGGAAATTTTCTCGTGCACACTACATGTATTGTGTTGTGACCTGTCACTAAATGTTAAATTGAATGTAATAATGTGTAGTTTCCAACTTTTTTAATACCATTTCACTGTAAATGTTCCTGAAACATAGCAAATTGATCCCTACTGTATCACACTCATAACAATTGAAAAATGCCTCAATTACGTAGTTACTTAGTGGAATACAATTGATTGAAAAGAAAGAAGATGAAAAGAGCATTTATTCTAACTACAAAATGACACAAAATAGGAAAATAAACTTTAAAGAATTGAAGTGTTAATTAATTCATTTAATCGATGCAAGAGTTCACTAAATCTAGTCTGACAACACTGTCGAACGGAGATTATTTGAAAATCCAACTGATTTTAGAGTAACATTGATGGCAGAGAGAAACATCTTGAGTATATTCATAGTAATTAAATTAACGTTAATTCGTGATTTAATGGTGCAAATATTTTACTTGGTGGAAAAAAGGACACAAGGAGTCTCGCCTAGCAGGTGATTAATTCAACGTAAGCCCATGCAGTTGGTATAAAGAATATTGCACAAATTGTTACAAAATTCTCATGATCTGTTCAAGTCATGTTGTACATTCATCAGTGGATATAAAGGGTTTCTGGTTAGAACAGAAATTTTATCTGTATCCACTCTACGTCTTCAAGTTATCTCAAATGTTAGGTAAAATGCTTACTTCCTTCCCAATTCAATACTTCGTCATTGCAAGCAGTCAAATTGCATTCATACTTTCTTGCATTTTAAAATTGATGCTCTTAAAATGCGCAAATGAGTTAACAAGAATCTATTTAAACTAATTTAAGACGTCAATGGTACGAATAATCGAAAAAGGTGCAAATTCTCATACTGTTAAGCGCCAGCACTCTCCTCGGTAGTTGGGCGGTTGTGTCAGCATATGATCTTGTCGGTATATCAAAGAATCCAGAGATGAATACCACAGTTATTTTCTGCTTTAGAAACGTCACCAAGAGAAGAACGAAAATTGATCGTGAACAAAACCATCAGTGTGATCTACAGGATGGACGTAGAGACTGCGAAGCTGCCGGAGTTGACCAATCAGAAAATGCTTCAAAATTTAATTTAACTTAATTCTGGTGTACTCTCAGTGGGTTAAATTATTGGATTAGCATGCCCCAAATAGTAGTCGTCTGGGTACATGGTGCTTTGGTTTGGATGACCATTTCTTACTCTGTGACGTCTATCTATCTTCTGATTACCGAGTGTGTATTAGCAGTTACATGTCTAGTAACATTCTTAGCTTTAAATCAAAATATGTTTATGATGATAGCCTCTCTTTTCATGATATTTTTTGCTACAATGCACATTGTTTCTCTAAAGAAATTTTGAATCTCGTATGTACTTTGAGCCTAGTCATCGGTTTTAAATGTGTAACACTTCTATTTATCAGTAAAAAATCAAAAAACAGTTTAAAAGTAATCATTTGGATGATTGATGATAAAATATTCCTTATTTAGAATAGTTGCTAGTTTTTTAGGCTGATATACAATGTAATAAATGAATTAGCTTAAACGAGTTTAAAGGCATAACCTGATCGATATATTAAGTTACAATTAAGCTTTAATTTGAAGGTCACTATTTGTACATTTATTTTGATGTGATAATTTAACATATGTTAATTTTATTTTGTTGCGTAAATGGGAGCTCGTTTTCGTTCGTTGTATTGACAAACACTTAAGTGTTAAACCGTTGTAGTGATCTTCGAGGGGTGCATAGCTATGCTTGACCTTCACAATTCTTCTCATCCGAAGAGCGGAAGCGCTAAGTGAGGACTTATAATTCTTAGTGCATTTTAAAGCTTTGTAAGTTGAGCATATTTATTGTATTGATTATAACACTTAGCAAAGCTTTACTTAGTTATTTGTTTAAATTTACGATGCAAATGTAATGTGTGTGTATATTATTGCATGCATTCCCGTACTGGAAGAAGGGACGCGTTTTTCGCCCACCAGATGAACACGAGATCTTGGGGCTTTGTTATATCTAGTTTAGCTATTTTAAATGGTTTTGTATTTTATTTAAAGTTGAAGGTTTATTAATGTGTTGTAAAAGATGTGTAAACTTTAATAATTAAATTAAGTTTTAAGTGGAATATTTAGTATGGTATATTTTTTGTATTAATGGCGGCAAGTCTGACAGCCTTGCCTACCCGAATTCATAAAGAACTGTTAGCACATGTTTTATGATTGAGAAAATCATTTTGGTGCATTATAATCAGAAGGTGTAACATATTTTAATTTTAGTGGCTGTTCCACAGAATGTCTGTGCAGTAACTAGTGGAAGGCTTTCAACAAGAGCTCTGTTACAATGAAATAAATGAATTATTATTTATATACTAATGTGCTAAATCTATGTTAGTCTTATCTCCATAATCTTATATTTTTTATATTTACTAGCATGCATCTTTAAAGGGCTATGTATTTGATGACATGTGGAAGCCTGTGGTAGCTAAATGTCCTGGAAATTTAACTGTTTGCAATTCTTTCTATTTACCCTGATCCTGTTCTGGTATTGGATGGACAACAATTGGAATAAAAAATTTATCACATTCATATTTTTTGCTACAATATGCTTCTAAGATAATAGAACCATGAAGAACATGAGATATGATTATTTTATAGCTCAAATAATTTATTACCTTCAAAACTGGTCTACCAATCATGGAAAGTATGTGTGGACAGTTATTAGTTCCTGTTTTCTCTTCAAAGTCTTAACATTTTCAAAGATTTTTCAAGAAATGTGGGGATCATTCAAATTGCTAAATTTACCTTCATAGAATTTTGGAAGGTTTTAATTTGTTCATTAACACATTTGCAGTCACATTAATGCACACATAGTGTACATCCTGTAGCTGTGAAAAATTGGAAAAATGTTTTTTCTCCCAAATAATCAAAAAGTATCTAAGAAACAAGAAAACATTTGAAATCTACTTACCCAGTTATATGAATTATTTGGAAACTGTCAATTAAGATGAAAAACCACAAATGGGTTAATAAAAATATTTAAGTAATTTGGTAATGCATTTGCTTTTGTTCTTATGTAATTTTTTTCATCTATGAGAGGACATTCTTGTCATTTTACCTCAAATTTTGGAGATTAATCAACATTCAAGAGGTCTGAATGAGCCAAAATTAGACTATCTTGTGTCAACTCTGCTCCATACTGCTAACTCTGCTCCATACTGCTAACCCTGCTCCATACTGCTAACCCTGCTCCATACTGCTAACCCTGCTCCATACTGCTAACCCTGTTTCATACTACTAACCCTGTTTCATACTGCTAACCCTGTTTCATACTGCTAACCCTGTTTCATACTACTAACCCTGTTTCATACTGGTAACCCTGCTTCATACTGGTAACCCTGTTTCATACTGCTAACCCTGTTTCATACTACTAACCCTGTTTCATACTGGTAACCCTGCTTTATACTGCTTACTTGAAATAGTTGAACTTTTCTCTTTTTAAGCATGTTGTTGTGTTTAATATCCAAGTGACTGGTGTTAGTTCATAGTTTGAAGTTACTATGGGTTGAATGTTTTGTTTGTGTGAGCAGAGCCCAGCACCTGAAAACCAGTAAATTTTGAGCTTCCATGTATTAACAGAAGCTCAGTAACTTCTTGCACAGTTTAGTGAGGCACTTAAAGCATAAATATTCCATTTGTTAACCAAACTTGGGAAGCAAATGTAGTAAATATAAAAAATTCTTTATGCTCTGCTGTAATTTATTTGCTGTAATTTATTTGACGAGTAGCAGTCAGAAGAAAAATAAATGAATTAAATAAATTCAAGTTAAAATAAATTAGGTTAATAATAAATAAGGTTGACTTTGAGTTGGAGAGAATGGAATTACAAATTGAAAGGAAATAAGAGTTTATCTTGTATTTCTAGATGTTGAGGAGGTGTATGACTGAGTACACTATTTCAGGTTATTGAACATTCATGAAAAACTTGGCTTCAGTGACAAGATAGTGAATGTTGTAAAAAGTCTGTATATGAATACAAGTGCTATCTACTGACTGGTAAATTTGTTGAGTTTGCAGGTGAAAAGTGAGACAGGATTGTACTCTGTCTCCCTCACCATTTGGTTTATTCACATAATTAGCTGTCTGCCTGACAATGAGTGGCTTAGAACTGAAAGTTAGAGATAAGAGGCTGAGTTGGTTGCTATGTCTGTTATTGGGTGAGGTCTGTTTTCTGAAAGAATTACAAAGACTGTTGAATTATAAGGAGAGAATTGAGCAAATGAAAGGGTGGGTTGAACAAATTTTTGAATGGAATCTGAGTGAAGGCTTTGGGAGAAAATTTTCTAGAGGCATGTAAGAAAGCTAATGATTTACTTGATTGTTTGTGTCAAAATTAAGAGACCTATGGATGACTGGTTATTGAGAAATATTGGAGGTAAAGGACTGGAACTGGATTGCAATAAGTGGAAGAAGGAAATTGAAAGGCTAACAAGAGTATGATTTGAACAAATGGAAGTGTAGCATGGCTAAGAAGACCACCTTAACTTGGTGTGGCTGTAAGAATGTACCTATGATTGAAAGGATTTATGATGGAAGTTTTGGCTGCTAACTCCTGTTTTCCATTAAATATATGGCATTGTGAATAGGCACATATGGAGATAGACTGAGAGAAATAACAGGTTATGTATGCAGATTAGTACAGGAAACAATTGAACATCTGGTCTTAGAGTGTAGTAAATATGAGCATGAGCTAAAAAGCTCTATGGGTGTGGCTTGTGAGCAGTATGGAGAGAACCAATAGAATGCTAGGTGTGTTGAAGAGGACTCTAGTATGGGCCATCTTGTAGGGCTAGATGAAGAATGCAACATGATTGTTATGGATGCAGTGATGAATTTCATAATGCCTGTATGGAATAAGAGCCTTTGACTTTGAATAGTCAGTCACCTGGATTGAAGTGTGACTACTTGCCAAGCATGAGTCTGTTTATGACAAGCTGACTCTTATAGTAATACCTTCACTTTGCTGTTTTTTGCATGGAATGACCAGGGTGGTCCTTGAGAAATTATTATCACTGGCACACAGGTGAAAAACTTTGGGATGCCACATTGTTGTATGCGTGTTTTAGAGGGAATTAAAGGCCATAACAAAACCCTTAGTTATAACGGGCTCTCAAGTCAAAGTATCACCAATTAAGACAATATAATAGAAATCCTAAGCCTATTTCTAATTTCCATGGATTTTCAATATTTTAATTCAACTTTGCATGAGTAATTCTGATACTGTGCTTGTAGGGTCAGTGTGAAAGAATTGAAGTTGTATCTTCCATCCATGTTACATTTTTAATATGGAAGTGGTCTAAAAAGTCTTTCATTCAGTTTTCATGTGAGAATTATGAAATTTGTTTATCTTGTTTCAGTACATTTACATGCAAAGATCATGTTTTAAATTGCTTTTTTGGGTTTTACTTGAAATACTGTGATAACTTCACTATTTTTAATTGCATTTCATTTTTCAGGTCTATCTACTTCATTACTTACTAAATCTTCACACAATGTCTGGCATTGCTATTGCTCGGCTTGCAGAAGAGAGAAAGGCCTGGAGAAAAGATCATCCTTTCGTAAGTTTTTGTATTTTCAAATAGTATATTAAAATATTCTGGATGAGATATCTTTGTACCAATTGACTGTTATTCATATCCTGCTCAGTTTTTGAACCAAATAATATTAATGTCAAAATGTAAAAACTAATGTTCTATTTACTTTATTAGTGGTTTCTAATTTCTAGTAAAATGATCAAGGATAGCATGTATCATTATAATTTATTACTTGCATTCAGCTTGAGGTTTGTGGCAAATTAACAAATTAAATAGGTGTACATTAATCAAGAGGAAAAAAAGTTACTGCTCTTAAAAAGGTTACTGGATTATAAGATACTTAAAACTGCTGAATCTAAAAAAAGGCTTTGAATTTTTTAATGCGACTATCTGTAAATGAAGATTTATATGCATGGATATTCTCAAACTCCAGTGTAAGTTAGAATACTACATTAGTTTTACATGAAGTTCAAACACGCAAGTTCCATTCTTCATTATGCTTCACAATGGGGAAATCTATCTAAATTTTAATTTTGGATAAATGTTTGTCAACCCTGAGGTCTACATCAATGTTTATAAGCCTCTTTATTATTCATTTCTAGTTATTGTAAAACCTAGTCTTCTAATCAGTTATCTATTTGTGGCCAGAAAGTTGTTCTTTTATAGGATCTCCAGTATTATTTCACTGGTTCTGAATAAACACATTTTATGGCAATAAAAGTATTTATTGTTGTGTAGTAAGAACTTAGCAACTTTTTCTAGTACTATAGATCTTTTTCATTTTTTACAGGGGTTCATTGCACGGCCAACAAAGAACCCTGATGGCACCTTGAATCTTATGAACTGGGAGTGTGCCATCCCTGGAAAGAAAGGGGTAAGCTAAACCATTTGTTAACAGCTTTTCTTTGTGTGCTGCTCAGGTTGCTAGCATTGAGTTTCAGTAATGATTTTACAGGTACGTATTAGATCAGTTATCGTGCACCATTTGTGTGGTCTTTGAGAGGATGTCTGTTGAATGTTTGAGCTTTTTGTGTCGACAATGACTAGATTTGGATGCTGCACAGGTATTTGGAAGTAAATGCTGCAAGTTTGTTTTGATTTGGAGAATATCATTGATAGCACTTGGTATTCGCCGGTTCTTTACATATATATAGGGTGGCCCATAAGTAAGGTACCTTTTCAAAATTATTAAGATATAAAACTAAAAATGGGGAAGAGATTTGGTTAATTCAGAATGAAAAAAGAAATTTCAAAGTTTATTGTAACCTAGTGTATCCAGCCGTCAAAAATGACGGCGGAGATTTTTTGATAATACCCGCACCATCAAAAATGATGACAAATACTGTTCGAAAGATATTAAATAAAATTGCATATAAGAACGCAATGCAATATATTTAGTTTTATATATATTTACAAAGGACAAACGTTTTAATTGAGTATTTCTTTAATGGCAACATTCCTAGTGCAAACTAAGACACTTAGTTTTCTACTGCTGCAATTGACTCTGCAATTCGTGTCATATTCGGGTACAATGTACACGAATCATAGGGCAATACCCCGCCGAACTCGGTATCCACGATACGAACTAGAGTATATAAGGCTCTGGATCTCTCTGATTTTTTTTAAAGTGACACGAAACATATAAATCTGTACTATAATAAGACCCGCGTTCGTCTGTCCGTGTGTCACACTCTTCTAATCGATAGCTTTGATAGCAACAAGGATAAAGCTCAAGAAATACAAGAAATCATTCTATTGCATTATTTTTCTATGGCAATTCAGTTCCCTTTCACTTGCATTATGGTATCCTGAATACACAATCGGGTTATTTTTACAGATAGAAATTTTTCTGTGAACCTTTTTTGTTGAAATTCATTATGATGCTTTGATATTTTTAATTGATAATGCGAAAAGAAATGTTTTAAATTAGTTTGACCAGTAACCTGGCCAAATTAGTTTGACCAGTAACTTAGTAAAAGGCCAAAGATTTTGGAAATTGAGTTATTTTTTCGTAATTGTGATTTTCATGAAAAGCTTCAAAGAGATAATAGAGGATATTTCAGAATAAACATCTGGCACAAAAGGCCAACATGGGTAGGAACGTATACGGGAAAGAACATATATGTACCTCAGCCCAGTGTAACGCCTTCAAGTCCGAGCAAGATTTACTTGCAGAGTATACAAATTCATCATGATGGTTTGATATTTTTAATTGATAATACGAAAATAAATGTTTTAGATTAGTTTGAACAGTAACCTGGCTACCACTTAGTATAAGGCCAAAGATTTTGGAAATTGAGTTATGGTTTTCGGAATTGTGATTTTCTTGAAAAGCTTCAAATAGATAATGGAGCATATTTCAAAATAAAATTTCGGTAAAAAAGGCCAACATAGATAGAAACGTGTCCAACCGTAAGAGAGAAGCAGCAAGACTTCCATTGAAAGAAAGTCGCCGAAGAAAATCGGACGAACAACGCGAAATGGCAAGACGAAGCAATGCTGCTCGCCAACGAGAAGCTTGAGCTAACTTGACCCTTGAACGGCGTTTGGCAATTCTACGGAATATTGCAGAGCAACACCGAGTAGCTAGAGAAAGAGCTTAACGCATGGAAGAAGAGAGGAAATTCTTCGACATGAAGCGAAATAGGGATATTACGGGTATATGTTAACGGGCATTGCACTAGTAAATAAATAAATATATATACACACGACGGTCATTCTTTGTATTAGATTAGATTTATAAATGAAACAATAAAACACGTTTAACTATGGATTACAATATCTTTTAAATGACCTCCATTATTAGTCAAACAATGGCGTGCTTTTTCAACGGTGCTGTTCATTACTTTCCTTAATGTCTCTGGTGAAATGTTGTTGATCTCTTGAATAATGTTTAGTTTCAATTGCTGTAAAGTATCAGGGATTTCAATGTAAACATTTTCCTTTAAGTATCACAGGAAAAGAAATCGGGAGCATTTAGATCTGGAGATCTAGGCGGCCACGATTTATCACCAAAACCACAAATTGTTTGGAAAAATTGCTTTCAACATTTACATTCTTTTTTTTTCGCTGTGTGTGCTGTAGCTCCATCTTGTTTGAAAAGGGTAATCTCTGTGTTATTATCTCCAATTTCAGGTGTCAAATATTCTTGAATCATCTGTTTATACAGGTTTTCATTAGCACAAATTGCATCACCATTAGCATCTTTAAAAAAAATATGGTCCAATGATCCTCGAAGACGTGATGCCACACAATACTGTTACTTTAACTGAGTGAACTGGACGTTCATGAATTTCTTTTGGATTTTCTAAGGCCCCGAATCTGCAGTTTTGCTTATTAACAAAACCATTGAGGTGAAAATGTGCCTCATGTCATTATTAAATTCTTTACAATTATCATTTTCTGCGAGCTGCAGAAATCTGTTCGCAAAATCTAATCGCTTTTGGGAGACCGTAGGATGGAGTTCTCGAGTTAATTGAATTTTATATGGATGATACTTTAGATCTTTTACCAAAATACGTTGCAGTAAGGTACGTGACATTCTCAGTTAAATTAAACGTTTCGTAGTTGACGTTTTGGGCCGATCAGCAACACTCGTTGCAACAAGCTGAATTGAAGCACCAGTTCATATGGTCCGTGGACTGTCACAACGTTGTCTGTCTGCTGTTGTTCCAGTTTCTCTAAATTTCAATACCAGTTTTTTATGCACTTCTTCAATGAACTTCTTTCAATACCATCAATATTCCTGTAATTCATCTGAACGGCAGTAACCGAACAATGACATCGAAAGTAAAGTTCCACTATTTTTGCTCGTTCCATTGCGTAGCGATTCATTTTGAGAGTTGGATTTTATGAATTTTGCGGACAATATGTTGTGATTGTTGATAGACTGGATACGCTGGTAGAAAATTTTGAAATCTCATTCATTCTGAATTAACGAAATCTTTTTACTATTTGTAGTTTTATAGCTATAATAGTTTTAAAAAGGTACCTTACTTATGGGCCACCCGGTATATCTAGTCACTTTAAATTGTCTAAGCTAGTGAAGCAATATGTGTATCTAAAACCTTTCAATAGGTAAAGAACACAATGAATCTTAGAGGAAAATGATTGAAAATTTCTTTTAAAAAGCTAAAATCGCCAGAAAACTTGACAGACTAAGCTCTGTATAACTTGTGTTCAATTGGTAAAGAGAAATGTCTGGAACGCTTAAGAGTTTCTGGGCGTTATTTTCGTGTGAATTCTTTCACTTGAGTATACTCCTTTATAGAAATTCATTCATCAAAGCTCCTTTTTCATATTGGTGTAGCGAAATTGAATAACTGCAATTTTAAATTAACCCTTTAACAACAAAGTTATTTCTCCACCTAACGAAACATTGCGTAAATTACCCCTTATATATACACATTTTTTATGGAATTTCACCCAACTTTAGAACGAAACATTTAGAATATAGGGCTAAAGTGAATGATTTCTAATGGACTTCACCTACTATATATAGTATGATAGGCACTGATAGGTTAAAACAAAGTTCATTCTTCTTGGACAGGTGCAACCTTGAAAGCCAGTACATCAGTACTGGTGCATTTCTACAAATTGACGTTTTTGTAATTTTTCATTTAGTTTAGTTATCTGCGTTGAATACTTTCAAGAACAAATGTTAAGGATTGGTATTCGCGAAGATTTTGGTATCTTGTGGATATCGTTTCAAATAGTCGTAGAAATGCAAAGACGCGTATAAATGTACTTTTCTGTTAAAAAGTAGTCTTAGGTAGAACATGTTGTAAACAGTAGTCTTAGGTAGAACATGTTTGTAAACAGTAGTCTTAGGTAGAACATGTTTGTAAACAGTAGTCTTAGGTAGAACATGTTGTAAACAGTAGTCTTAGGTAGAACATGTTGTAAACAGTAGTCTTAGGTAGAACATATTGTAAACAGTAGTCTTAGTTAGAACATGTTGTAAACAGTAGCTGGAGGGAGTATTGTAATGTTACCGTCATTGAGATGACTGTTTGTGCAGACCCCCTGGGATGGAGGGCTGTACAGACTGCGCATGATCTTCAAGGATGATTACCCTTCCACTCCTCCCAAGTGCAAATTTGAGCCTCCTCTTTTCCACCCAAATGTTTATCCTTCAGGTGAGTTGTATTCTTACTATAATAGGTTTAGTTGTGCTGTTGAGCGTGTGAGTTCTATTTTTACTAGGTTTAGTTGTGCTGTTGAGCGTGTGAGTTCTATTTTTACTAAATACATCTATGCTACTGTGCAAGTAAATTGCATATAACTGAGAGAGGTCATTAGTAATTGCTGTTTTTTCTCTATTAGCCAAAAAAATGGGTGGTGCACTTTATTAGTGTTTTTCAAATGCAGCAACTCGACTTTATCTCATGTTGCTTGCAGTAGTCCTTGGAAGCATTTTTCTTTTTATTGACAAGAAGCATAGTATGTATAGGCATTATTTAACACGTTGACTCCGAAGTGTACGTATGTGGGCCACTTAGGTTATGTTCTGTAAATTTTACAGTGCCTTCTAGTAATATGTACAAAGTGAAGATTTACACCGGCCAGGCAATCGGAGGCAACGTGTGACAAATCTGTGACTCCTCTAGGAAAGGTGATCAGTTCATCGTAGAAAATTTGGTTTTCAGTACTCTATTGTCGATAGAATCTGTATTTTTCAGGTTGAGAAACAGATCATTGTATAGAAAGAATTACGTAAAAAACTTCAAAGATAATTTCAAATGATGAACTAAATTCGAGAGCTTGCCACTCTTTTAACCCTTTAGCGACGAATTTATTTTTCTAGTTTCTACTTTTAAGCTCACAAAGACCGTCTGTACACTGATGCAATGAAGCACGCTGAGAGCCAGGCAGCCAAAATAACGACGCTGTATGATGCCGCCGCGTTTAAACCTAGTAGCAACCTCATATTGCTCACATATAATATAATTTTAACATAATTAGCATTTTTTCTGATGTTCCCCGTGAGTGCCATACGGCGGTAGAGGGTTAAACTCTCCAATAGTTACTGATCTTAGTTAGAACATGATTTGACTAAACTGATCTGCTTGGAGTGTCAGTACACAAATGCACATGTACTTGACAAATAGTTTTCATCACCATGTCCAATCAATGGTTGTAACATTAGGCTTTTGCGATTTAATTTTAGTCAGTTTTCATTTGGTGATAGAACTGTCCAACTGACCTGCTCCTGTATTTCTCACTATTTTATCTGCATCTTCTTTCTTTTACTTCTGTTGTATGCTCAGGGCTGATTCATTCCGTACGAGACTTCGGACATGTAGACGCCTTGAGCGTAGGAAGACCTTGCAATTTGTACTGGTCAAACATACGTCTTGCACCCCGTCAGTGGCAACCCTGCAAGTGTGTAGTTTTGGGGCGTCCCATTTGTGGGCCTGAACTCCCTATAGAGGAGGCCTCGCTATTACGTGACCGAGGACTTCTTTTCGTTCTTAAAATCAGTCATAAAACGTTAAATTTAATGCCATTTGTAAAGGTATCGCATTCTTCTACTTAGTTTGCTCAGGGTTTTATAATAGAAATTCAATATTTATCTCGTTAGGAGACAAAGCAACTGCACGAACATCTCGAGTGACTAATCAAATTATTGTGGTGAACATTTTTCTTTTAAGTGCGTAATTGGAATTCCGTTGTTGCGAAACTCTATGAAATAAAATTTGGTGTGCAGGCACAGTGTGCTTGTCGCTCTTGGACGACGAGAAGGACTGGCGGCCTGCAATCACTATTAAACAGATCCTCCTGGGTATTCAAGATCTCCTCAATGATCCTAATATCAAGGATCCTGCCCAGGCTGAGGCCTACACCATTTATTGGTAAGTACACGATTGCTGTTTCACATTTCCTGGTTAGAATGAATACTTTGAACATCGCGTGTTCCATTTAAGATGCATTTTTTGTTGGGTTAATTTTGTGAATGCCCCCCGGTTTTTGATAGTTTAAATAAAGTTGAGTGTGGACCCGTAAGAATTGGCTGCTCTTGATGCGGAGCATGACTCAATTTTACTCTCGGAAACTCAATTTTCAATAAGTTATTTTATACAAATATGATTGATTTGACTTTTGCGATCTACTGGATATTAATAAATTCCAAATGCCATTTAAAAAGTACAAAGTTGATACTTCGTATTCTAGCTTGTATGAGTCTCAAATATGAGATTGAAGAATATCCCATCCTTGGGTACAATTCGCTTTAGCTGTACCTACATAGTATGAAGCTACACTGCTTCTACGTTGCGTATTTCATGAAGCTCCCCCCCCCCCCGAGTCCTGTCAATTCACGAAAATAATTGCATCCATTACATTGCTAGTCGGTCATTATTTTGAGAATAGTTTATCCTTACCGTAGAAATGGTTAACTTCTTCGGTCGACCAGTTCTTGACTAACTAGTCTGTGTTCTCTAGGTAACTAAATTTGCCTCGACATAACTACTGAATTTTCCAATAGCATTTGTTTCCAATCCTCAATAGTATTAGAGTAAGTTAGTAAATACTTAATACCTTTATTTTTAAATCTGAATGTGGTCAATTTATTGATTCTGAATCAGTTGAAGATTACTATTCAAAAGCTTGGAAGTGTAACTATCCGTTCGGCCTACTTTCTTCGATATTTTCATGTGTGCGATTAGGAGGAGAATTGTTAAATTTTATCCACCTCATTCAAAACCTTAATAATTGGTTCACCAAAAAGTCCTTTCCTATGTTCTCTGTTTTTGCAATTTGTAAATGAACCCCATTGTAGCGTCAAGTTTCCCATTGAGTATATCAAAGTGGGCGACTAAGGGCTTTCTGACGAAAGTCTGCACTGACCTGATAGGTTTTAACCAATTTCGTATAAGATTTCATTTTTGACGTAAGTTAAAGCCGTCGTTCTAATTTTTCCTCGAACTATCCGAGATTTAGCTGTGACTATGAAAGCTTAGTTCACGGGAAGTGCTTCATCCGCCATACGAAGGTGATTTTTTCTCTCTCGCAATAAAATGCAGAACGGACTGTAGATTACACCTAATTTTTTCTTCCGTACATGAGTCACTTGTCAGCAAACTTATTTTTCATATTATGCTTGTTTGTAGCAATTAATATGTAGTTTTTGTATAATTTTTCTTGTACGTCGCCTCGATGCACAGAGTACTTGGTCAACGGGCGTAGACCTGGGCCATGTGGACACTCTTGATACCTTTAATGTGTCAGCGTTTGATAACAGTACGATGTTGCTGGTGGCCAAAATGTCAATATGAACAAATACTAATTTCTGCCAATTTTATTACTTAATTTAAATTTGAAAACTCGGAATATTCATGAGCAAAAAGTTAGTGTCGACGCATGAAGTACACGTCCCCTGTATATAATTACGCGTCTTTCCCTTCAATGGTGTTCATATATTTTAACTATCTCTTGTTTCTGGTTCACATAAATATCGATGTTAAAAATTCCGATTTACAGAATGGTGTGTAAATTATTAATTATTTTCCCCCCTTGCAGCCAGAACCGTCTCGAGTACGAAAAGCGAGTAAGGGCACAGGCGAAGGCAATGTCTGCTCCTTTTGAATAAATCCTCACACCACCGTGAACCTTCCATCATGTCTGCGCTCTAACCCGCAAGTACTTGTTGACTCTGGTCTGGAATTTTAGTTTTTATCAAGTGCTGGTAGTAGATATTGACGTCAGTAATTTTCCTTAACACGTGACTGGATTCTGGTCTTAGACGCAGACTTCAATGATTTTAAGCTGTTGCTAAGGGTTTATTCTTTAGATTTTATATCTTTCCGGAGGGATATTTTTGTCTTTTGGGAGCAGGTACCGGATAGGAATCCGTGATGTGTTGAATGTCTAATGTTAAAATAATTCCTGCTTTGGCCTCTTAGAATAGTGAATCACCTCATTCCATCTACACACGCCCTAGTTCAGTAATTTTCAGCAGAATCTTCACCGCGCGTCAATCGGCATTTTCGCGTGCTAGCATTGAGTCCAACAAAATAAACATTGTAACTTCAATGCAACACTTTCCTTGTCGAGTTGAAAAATAATATAGCTCCCGATTAAGGAAAACTAAAGAGCGAGGACAGCAGTCTTTATTGAGTAATATATCAGCCCAGAAATTATACAACAATTAAATCTCTTCATATTTGATAACATCAATTAAATAATTTCTGCTCTGTGTTAGGAGTGAGGATTATCATGAGTATTAAACATTGTTTCGTACAAACAGATGACCAACAACGCATGCCTCTCTGCGATTGGAATGTGAACATGCTTGGACCCCTGAGTAGGTTGATATTTCTTCATATCTCAAGTGGTTATGATACTGGCAAATATGGCAAATGGCTAATATGTTATCACATACAACTGGAATAAAAGTTGAAAGCGAGGCAATATTAATACTGAACTGGTCCCAAGCATGTATCATAATACCGTATAAATTGTCTTGAAAATAAATATCACCGTATCTTACAGTTCTTAAATTATTTCAATCTCATCGATTCATACTGTTAAGAGAAGGCTGTTCAAAAGCTTTGAATTTTTCGATGGCACTAATTATCTACACGTTCAGCTAAAATGCTTCGTAGCTCTAAGGCGCCGGAGTTCACAACCCAAATGTCCCGACTGGTTCTCAAGTAATTTTTAACACTTCTGATCCAACCGCATGCATAGTAAAACAGTTAATTTCTCACCTGAGCTACTGACCTTAAATGCGCAGCATTGAGTTTAGATACTTTCATTTGCTTCGAAAAGTGATCAGGCTCAGCGAGGTCTGACAGTGGCAACGCACTTCTAATCTACTGCTGCAGTCTGGTGTTAAGCGTCGTTACAGGGAAACGTGAGCAGGGCGCAAGCACTCTGATAATGGAAAATGCACATAGGAAGAGAAAAAAAGTTCCAGACACTGCACACAGCAATGAAAACGTGCGAAATTTGATGCAACATTAACTAAGTTTTAATTTTGTCTGCTTCTCGCATATAACTTCAAAATAACTAAAGAAGCATTTTTAGAAAGCTAAAATGAAAGTTCAAAAATATTTGTATTAAATAGTAGAATGTGCGTAACTTTGATGCAATACCAACCGTTGTGTCTGGATTGTATTTTTTCTTCATGGTCCTTGCAATCATGAAGAATCACTCGTAGTTCGTGCAAGCTATGACTGGTACCGGGGCATGCATTTAAGCCAAACCTCATGTCAAGGATTTACAAACTTTGACCAAAACCAATCTATGCTTCAAATTTACGTGATCTTTCTATCCCCATACAGTAATATTACTTACCTTTTGATAGTTTAGTGTTTATAACTAAAGCATAGATGTTGAATCTTTTCAGTTGTCAAGTCATAGAATCTTTCAACAAGTGAATTTAGATCAAGATAATGTCAAAAACAGATCTTATTTGACGAGCATAACAGTTTTGAAACATTTCTCTGAAATTCAGCGGCACTCCAACTTGTGAAGCAACGACATTTCCCCAAGCTTTAAGTTTACATTCAGTACCAGTCACTCCTGAAGAAGAGCAATCGCTAGGCGGTTGCGGCGGCGAGTCGTGGACAGTAAGGCTTGTCACACCCAAACTGCGGCAGCGCTTCTGCGCGATCTTCGTGAATCGAAAAGCTCAACGGACGTTTGCAGAATGTGCATGCCTGAACATAGTTATTCGAATTACTTTTTTCGGCTGACCGAAAGGAAGTCCGCACCAGAAAAATGTGAACGAAGATATATTACGATCAGATATTTATAAAAAATGAAGCAGCAAACATTTTGAACAGAAGTATTAACACATACAAATATTTTTTTCAGTGTAATCAAGAAAATGAATAAATACAGAGTATCCATAAAGTCTCTTTACCATTTCAAAAATTTATTACAAATGCAATTGATATTTTATTCAGATTCGTTCTATTATATTCAGTGTTTATTAAAGTTTATGACATTCACGCTCGCAGACGGTTATATTCACATTCACGCTAATTCAGACGTAGGGCTGTATTAGACGTCTAACGTCTATAACCGTCTGCGAGCGTGAATATACTAATCACATTTTGCATACGTGTGTTGCAGGGATCCTGTTTGTGAAAAGAGGTACTGTTGAGACTTTATGAACACCCTGTACTACACTTAAAAATTATGTATTAAAATGAATACATACTACGGTCACTTAACACGTTCGTTGCCGATGGCGATTGACTTTCTAACAGTGTTTTATCTTATTTTTCTAACAAAGATGGAATACTAAACTTAAATTGTCACTAAGGTCAAATGTTCTGAATTTGCAATAAACAATAGTTGGTGACAACAAAATAACTCGCAGTCGGCAGCGCACTTGTTAAAACAAACTATCGAGACATTACAACTAATTACCACGATGGTATTTTTTCGAGCGTATCGAGTCCGAAATCAGACGATTAATCTGAATTTAAACGTTCATATTTAGATATGATTTCAAGTCATAAAACACGAACAATCTGTAGTCTTTGTATCTAAAAAAAAATCCATACTTCTGGATAAATGAAATTTTATATCGGCTTTTTTTGTTACAGCCATATAACATGTTTCAAAACTTCTGTTAACAACGTCTTGAGATCAGTAAGATAACAGTTTACTAGTCAAATTTATATCTATAGGACAACAATAAAATTGATTTTATTCTACATGAACTGGAACGTGAATTCTTACCTTGCTGTTGGCACACTTGTGGTCAAGTGGGAGGCCAACTTTCTGCCACACAGTCACCAGATCCTTGACGAGAGTGTTAATCATATCAGTGGTGTGGTATGGAGTAGCAGCCAGACGCAGCTTCTCCTCCCCTCGTGCCACAGTGGGGTAGTTGATGGCTTGCACGTAATGGTGGTAGTCGGAGAGCAACAAGTCACTCACCAACGTCGCCTGCGCTGGATTCCCGACCTGATGGACCACGAGACCACCACCATGAAATAAGGTATATCTGAGGTGTGACTGGAAGAAGTTATTCGATAGGTGTTCCTTTCATGTGGTATATTCCTGGAGTTAACGCATCCACTGATACTAGACGTCGTTCCCATGCTTATCACTTGTACAGCTACTAAATAACACAAGGTTTTTATGACGTGCGGAGTTTCACAAATTTCAAAGACATTGACCAAAAAACTAGTAACATTTCACGAGGTTATACCCTTTGCATTTGTCACAACAAATTTGTATCATGGTCAGCAAACCGAGCATACATTGAGTTAGAATTAAACACGAACAAATGGTGCAGCATTGCCGAATAATTGCCAAACAATCAAATGCATCACACTACAAGGCATGTACGACCTGAGAAAACGACTAATTCATATATTAATCACGAAGAACACAATTTTTGCACAGTTGTCTTTGATAGTCCTTGAAAACGAGAAAAAAACGTAAGGGTATAACCTTATGTTATTTTTGGAAAAAAATTAAAAATGCCCTAAACTCCGTCTAT
>VCRD01000093.1:473270-534116 GCA_006783055.1 Trinorchestia longiramus
TGAGACAGTCACCACAAAGTACGTCAAATTCCATAGGTTTATACCCTTCTCATTTTTGACAACCAATCTCAACATTTCGAATCAATACCACTAGATCCACACGTGAGAAATCACGGTTTTTACTAAATTTTTCATTTTAGTTTGCTAGTGGACGCGGGCTCTGCGAAAGAGTTTCCCCATTGAAGGATGTGCCTTTGGTATCCACAATACAATGCTTACAATACATGTATACCCTACGAAATTTCCTCTTATCTAAATCCTTAGAGAGCGTTTATTATACAGGATGGCCCATAAGTAAGGTGCCTTTCTAAAACTATTTCCAAGAAAATCACAATTCCGAAAACATTAACTCAATTTCTAAAATCTTTGGCCTTATACAAAGTGGTGTTACTGGTCAAACTAATTTAAAACATTTCTTTTCCCATAATCAATTAAAAATATAAAAGCATCATGATAAATTTCAGCAGAAAAAGGTCAAAAGAAAATTTCTATGTGTAAAAATAAACCGATTGTGTATTCTGGATACCATACTGCAAGTGAAAGGGAATTGAATTGCCACAGAAAAATAATGCAATAGAATGATTTTTTGTATTTCTTAAGCTTTATCCTTGTTGCTATCAAAGCTATCGATTAGAAGAGTGTGACACACGGACAGACAGACGGACGCGGCTCTTATTATATTATAGACTATGAGATGAATAGTCAAGTATATTGTTGAGGGCTTGTTTCGTATGGTATACGAACGATTTCAGACACTATCAATAACTTCAGAGTGTAACTCATGAGCGCTAGGTCCTTAACACCATCTGAATACCCACTTCTTTCACAAAATTCCCCCAAAACATCCTTGACGATTTCATTGACCATACACGCTAGATCATTCCCAAATTTATATCGCAATTCTTTAAGCTACTTGCATTCAACGGTGTGAAACTATTAATGAGTCCATTTTCACGGAACAACTATATACCCACCTTAGACATTGTAAGTATTGCTGGTGTCAAAAATAGAGTTAGGAATAATTTCCAAGAATTATACAAGAAAAAATTTTCCTTGAATTCATTGAACTTACCAAATGCAATGAAGTTATTATTCTGCTCTGCTGCACAGAACAGTAAACAATGGCAAGAAATAGAATCTCTAACAGCACTAAACATAATACTAGCAGAGAAGCTGTGATGGTAAGAGAGCACAGTAGAGGAGGACTCACATGGACAGGGATGATGTGCGAGGGACAGTGTACGACAGGGAGCCCTGCGTCCGTGAGAGCACGTCGCAGTTGCTGCACTGCATGCTGGTGACGACTTCGTAACTCCACTCCCTCTTCGCTGCTCAGGATCTACCGAATATGTCACAATTTTAGTTATATTACATATTATTAAACTTAAAAACTGAAATCCAAAACATGTTCTCAGAAACAGATTCGCTGAATCTGCTGCATGTAGCTCAAGATACCTACAAAGAATGCTACGCACCTCTCCAGACAATAACTATAAGGACACTTTGGTTTGGACCAAGCTGGTGGACCAAGCATTACATTTCTTATGTACCAACTTTATTGGAAATATACGTTTTTTGTTTGTTTGTTTGTTTGTTTGTTTGTTTGTTTGTTTGTTTGTATACACTCCTCACTGCCTTTTCAGCACTTTGACTGCGTAAATTTCAATGCACCTCAAAAAAAGTTGAAACAACAATTTAAGCAAATCGAGACCCAGATACCTTCATATTCGACCCTCCACTAAAATTATTTCACCGTAATGAATATGAATGCGCGATACCAAAACTGCACCGTGAAGGCAACATGTAGCGTGCAGCAAGATTATTTCGTTAACCCCCATGAAATCAAGATTAGGCAAGTAAGCTCAAATTCTAGATGTTATACTTTAGAAATAAGAAATTTCCTAAGTGAAGCCTCTGCACAAGATGTAAGGTGAAGTGTCTCACCTCAAGAGCAGCCAGGGCACCACCAAGTACTGCAGGTGGCAGTGAGGTCGTGAAGATGAAGCCCGCCCCATAACTGCGTACCATGTCGACCACCTCTTCTTTTCCCGCGATGTAGCCACCCAGGTTACCAAAAGCTTTCCCTGTAATAGCAACATGTCAGTAAATCATATTCCAGGTAATGCAACGTTTCTGTCTGACATCACTACAAAGAAAGGCACGACCCAATTATCCATGTACTCAAAGGACGAAAATTTGACTCAAATCTAAGCGTGTGTAACCAATCCTTAATTGTTTCAATAGCGTTTCATTCATTATCATTGGCGCAGAGAGTACTGCTGATCCCTCACCGTGAACATGATATGATGGAAAACGAATTAATAAATCCACACACACGTAACACATTACGTTACCACTGATGTAGGAAACTAAAATAACAACTGACAACAACAATTCTACGAAAAACAAAAACGAATTCTAAAGGAGAAATAAAATTTAAAATTTTGTTCATCCTAAAAAGTTCACGTCCCTTGTTCTCTTGTTGCTTATCTTTAGCAATGCAACAATAACATTCCCGACTGAATCAGATGTACTAATTTGAATAATTCGCATGCTTAGCGCGTCACGGCACATTGCTTAGTCAAGTCAACCTTATTAAATTTTTACTATATAAGTTATTCCCGAAAAACTTCAGGCTAACGCAAGAATCAAACAATGTTCGACAGTTGCCACTGAAAATACAACACAGCTACCATCAGACGTACGACAGAGTTAAGTTCTGACTGATCGCTTATAAGTCGAACCTTCAGAAACCACCTGCTGTACACTACCTTAAGGCATAATGTGAAATATCTACTGTATTAAGTACCTACATAGTACTACGATATGCAAAATAATTATTTCTTTCTCTTTACCCTACAATACTTTGATTTAAAAGTAGAACTGGGCTGTGTCTAGCAAGTCGCAACTTTGATTCTACATGAACAAGTTTGTCGATTGATAAAATTTACTACACGCAGCGCATACTTATCTAAATCTGCTCAAGTAGTGTAATAATAATTTTATACAGAGGAAACAGAATAGCAATGATCATACATCCAGGGATCAGTAGGACGAGAAAACTAACGGACATCAAGAAAACATTACTCATACCATCTGTATAAAATTTGCGATCTATATGTCATATCTTCACAGTTGAGGTTTTAGACCAAGAAGAATTCTGTACTTCTAAGGTAACGAAATTGAAATCATAAAAATCAAGTGAAAATACTTCAACTATGAACAGAGTTCAGTTTTAGTCCAACAATCTGTGGAAATATAGAGCACCATGCATACAATGCATTCGTAAGGGCGAGTATGGCGAGAACAGTTCAAGTTAACCCATTAATGACGAGCGGTTCCATTTGAAACCACGGGAAAATAATGCATGAATAATTTAACTGCATTATCATGTATCGATTTTAGTGGGTTAATTGGTTCAATACAAAGCTTGTACATTTTCTGAACATGTTTGGTTCTTAAATGTCGGTTACACCATGTTCAGTTGGCTTTGAAGCCACATCAAGTGAACATCTAGTAAAAAGTTCTCGTCATTAATGAATACTGAAGGTTAAATGAAACATTGTCGGAGCTACTGCAACACACCGAGAGTGCCCGACACGATGTCGATGGCGTCGGAGAGACCATCTCGGTCACCAATGCCTCCCCCCCGGCGACCGTACAGGCCTACAGCGTGCACCTCATCCACGTACGTGAGGGCTCCATAACGGTGGGAGACCTGTGAGGCATACAAGACAGCGCGTGTCACCAGTCTTGTTGGTGTCATTCAAAGTTCTTGCAGAGGCTTGCATAAGCAGTGTAGACTATTGCTACTATTTATGAAGGGGAAATAAACCATTACTCTAGATCTAATATGATCAAGCACGTCGCATTTTCGTAGAGGAAAACCAAGCATAGATTTACACTAAAGCATAATTTATGATTGGGGTACGAGCAAGAATAGATTCTTTACCGAACGAACCCAACGAAATTATTATACTTTTGTGATCAAGGGACAAAATGCTCCGGGCTCTCTGTGCATAGCGTACGAGTGTTTTCTATTGTTTCAAGATACAAGGTGCTATAGACTTCTAACTTTAAACGAATTTAAAGTATTTTCCAACGAATGTGAATTTCACCATTATTTCTTTAACACTCAGAAAAGAAAGAGCACATTCCACCTGTTCCCGACGCCAGTGCTGACCTCACATAACTCCTGCAAAGGACAGACAGCCCCAGTCATCGAGTGCACGGTCTCGAACGCGACTATCTTGGGCAGATGACGGGGCACTTTCCGTAGCAGGTCTTCTAAGTGTTCAGGGTCGTTGTGTTTGAACACATGCTTCGGGCATCTTGAGTTGCGGATGCCCTGAATCATGGATGCGTGATTTCCAGCATCCGAGAAGATGTGACACTCTGTAGGGGCAAAAGTTACTATAAGAATACAAGAGACAAAATAAAGTATTTCATGTCCCATTAATATTGCAGGGGAAAATTAGTTTAATACGGTATCACATAACAATCTCAAACGTTTTAACTCGTTTGATTAATAAGCTGACCACGAGCTCGCTTTAGACGCTTCGACCACGCAAAAATAAAAATATATATACATACAGAGCCAGAAGAAACATTCAACAAAAATTCTGGAGCTATCTAACCAAAAGTGAGGCAAAAATTAAAAATCTTTTTCTCAGAACTTAGAACGATCAACGCATTTGAGGAACAACACGTTTCGGTCTTTCTCGGATGTTAAACATCCAATTCAGTTAAATGTAATGATGTCAAATCTAATCTGTACCTAAAGAAAATATTTTGCTTATCATTTAAACTGCGTATATTACCTACCACGTAAGAATTTATATGTATCACCAATGATCACCTCTTAAGTCATCACTGAAAAAGCGAAGTTTCATTTGTTTCCCCATGCATATTTAACGTTCATTGCGTGATGTGAATGTTTATGTATACCCGTAGGTACTGCTGTTCTATCATCTATGATACTATGCATAGAATACCTATCTCTTAAGGATTTTATGATAAGGCATTTTTAAAAATCAATGCTGTTAAATTTCTTATGTATCAACTTTATTGGAAATATACGTTTTTGTTTGTTGTTTGTTGTTTATTAATGTATATAACACTTCCTTTCAACCTCGAGAGACGCTCGGTCAGCATGTTACATCTAATCAGAGCAAAAAATTCCAATCACTAAACTAGTGCTTACACAATAATTCAGGTGATTTGCTGAAAATACACGATAACACAATATCTGGACAAGTCCTTGAATAATCATTGAACGTGACCTTGAACTCATTGAAATCTGATAGGATAATTATCACCCACAGTTATTTTTAAAAGCCCAGCAAGCAGTATTTGTCCCTGAAACCTATTCACATACAACAAAACCGACATTAATGCGTAGATCATTATTTCCAATAGGCTGCAAACTTACTAAGCTTTCTCGTGTTTTCTCTCATTTTTCGTATCTAATTTACTGGCGTAAATACCAGGCATGTGTCGAGCTAAGGTGTAGAGCGTGGTGTCGTTGGCCACAAAGCAAGAAGTGAAAACAAGAGCCCGCTCCTTCTGATGGACCTCTGCAAGTTTCTTCTCGAGGGCTTCATGCAGCACCGTGTTGCCAGAGATGTTGCGAGTGCCTCCTGCACCTGAGCCATAGCGGTCTATGGCTGCTTTGGCCCCAGTCATCACTCGAGGATCTCGAGACATGCCTGTAATATCCACAGCAATCATATCAAAATTATGTCCAAAACAGATATCACTGACAAAAACTTTAATAGCAAATACTGCTACCATTTTATTCTACCTTGTTTTATAAGGTAGAATTTTATTGTCTCATTTTATTTTATTCTACCAGGAAGAAAAACGATTTGTTTTGAAGTGATTACATTACTAAATTTCCATTACAAATATTATTAATTGTTTTATTGAATAGTCTCATACTCTCGATGGCAGAAACGCACCTAGTTTTTGAACAATGAGGAAAACCAGAAGAAAAAGTGGCAAAAACAAATCGAACGAGACTTTACTAGAACTATTAACATAAAAACAGAAGAAAGCATCATCATTGTAGGTTTTATTCAATTATCATGAAGGAAGCAGCTACAACACACGCGTCTCTAGAGCAATAAGAGGATGTCTTAAGGATGCACCGGCCACCCAATCAAAACAGGAGCTCCATATAATGTACTCTTAACAAACTCTCACTAACAGAATAATAAATTGTAAATATTTCAGGTCCTAGTTAAGCCACAAGCAACGACGGAAATAATTGATTGAAATACGAAGTTAAGAGGCCGCATGACCAATGAATTAAAAATAAAATCAATCACTAGCGAGATTATCTGACATTGTTAACTAACTCCAATAAATTATTTCAACTTTAAACTACATTAATTAAAAATTCTCATGAGCTGGCAATATTGTTTTGTTTTGCGCTCGGTTCCACGTCATTTGCTAAATGTTCATCTAATTCAGAAGAAATTCCAACAATTCAACGACCTACTCTACATTCTTCCTTTAGCTTCCCCATGCACTGCGAAAACTTCATTGTTAACCAAAACAAATAAAATATATCTGTCACAGCATACATAAAAGAAACCACTTAAATTTACAAAAATCAACAGTATAAACAGTGCATCTGTGTATCATGATTTGCAACAATATCGAATCAATTAAAACAACTATACGATCACAATCTAAAATTATGCTCGCAGTACAATAAACAGCAAAAATTCTACACCCTCAAATGATAAAATCAAAACAGAAAAAACCTGAAACAATCTTGAACAAAAAACTACTATAAACGCGCATTTCCCTCTAAACTATCATAACGTTTAACGTTTTTAAAATCAGTTTTGGGTAGCTGGACAACAAAAATTCACGAACATCGCGAACAGAAGATCAGAAGTGGTCTGTTTAGAAGACTTGCAACGACAATTGCTCACCGAGGTAGTCATTGGAGCACCAAACATTGACTTCCTTCTCGCAGTTGGTGTGCTCCTTGGCATGCGGGAAACTGTCTGCCATCCTTGCAACCTTGCGGAACACTCGGTACGAATGCTCTGCCTTCTTTGCAGCAAGTTTGTCCTTGAAAAACTCAGAGTACGCAAACGAAGACAATGAAGAATTTCGACCATCCGAGTCAGATGGAGCAGAGCCCACTTTACCATCTTTGATGCTCAAACTTGCTTTCTGCGTTTCCACCTCCTTAGCACCACCTGAAAAATTCACACAACAGATATTATACACACAGAATTATAGACTAAGCTTTGAAAAAAGGAAAAAATCAAAATGAAATAATACAAATAATAGTATACCTTGGCACCTTAGAGCTGTCGGGCCTTAAAAGAAACAAGGTAAAACAGAAGTTAAGCTCACATTCGTATTGATAAGGATGTTATGTATCATAGCTCTTCTTCGACTGAAATATGGCTGATGAAATTCTGCCTCAGTTTCACGACAGTTCTCGCTAGTTTACATTTCTGCTTACCATTCCTGGGTACCATCACGCTAGTAAAGTAAAAAGTTACCCCTGAATTTATTAACGTTATCTCCACTTTATGTGAGAATATTTCCGCACTTATCGCTTCCATATTAAGATTTTTTAGCTTTTTAACGGTTCGTTGTGCCTAGAAAACATTTTTTGCCGTTAGAAGCGTCATCACACATCAATCATTTAATTGAGTTCACAATTAGTCCAAAATTAGCAACTTCTTTCACCTTGTAGTTTAGAGTTCACTCTCAAACATCTCAACAGCAACCCAAAACCAACGATATCTCTTTAACTACCCCAGTTTAACTCTTTTTCTAGGCATTTCAAAATGGGTTCAACACCAACCCCTTTATCTTGTTCACTGAAGCATCACCTTATCAAACACTGTCATACAAAACCATACAATCCAGGTATTTATTCCAACTTCTTGAACTGCCACTCAACCCCGTAACGTTTTTGTTGTAGCAATCCCATTCAACTCAGGCTGAACATATCGGCATTCTCTTACTGTTTTACTCCTGCTACAATGTCGTTCAATTATACTTCACACAAATTCAACTCATTTTGCAACAACACATCTGTTATTTTGCGTCTGGCTTCTTCTTTCGAAAAGGAGTAAAAAATTGGTCTTAATCGTGGTAGATTTCTATCCCAAATTAACACGCACTGCAGGATCTATGACAAGCATTCCTCTCCACTACAGAAGAATGTCATACAGGTTTCCTAAAATGCAGATGATCATTCCCTCTGATGATCATTACTATGCCCCCCTGATGTGAATTCTTAATGCAAATAAACAGTAAGTAATGACGTATGTAGGAAAACATTCCTCTTAACAGCGTCTCCCTGGAAGGTCATACGTAAAGTGCTATACGAATTGCTCACTAGAATTGGAAGACTCACTCGTGGTAGCCGTCTTAGCACTGAGCGTGATGATGTCCTCATGTACCTCAGGACTGGCAGCAGCCACAACTCCTGCGTTAGTCTGCTTCTCGTCTGTCACACGCCGCAGGAATGGGCACTTCATGACAGGAGACAGCTTCCCACCGTCAGCTGCCAAATTTTTTCAACCATAAATAAAATACCAAAGGCAGAGTAGCAGCAGAAGTGGGACATTTTACTACACTGAAAACATCCCAATTTCTTTTTAAATCAACATCACAAACAAATATGAATATGCTGCATACAAAAGCATATCTTCAAGCAAAGATCATAGATAACCATTTTGAAAAACTATATTATGCATATTATTGGATTAAATTTCTACAGGATTTTAATCAAATTGGTCTCTGTATGTGTCGATACATTCATTACTCTAAGCCAGTAAAATATGCATGCTCAAAAGAAAAAATAAATAAAGAATTTTGATTTGAAAACTGAAGTACACCAAGCACTGTATACCTTAAAGTTCTGACTTGTGAGTGACAATGGAAAAAGTCTTATATAATATGAGACAATCAAAGTGAAAAATAACACATGGTCAACATGACCAACTAAGCAAATGTGCTTGGTGAAACCCAAACAAGACCAACGAAACAGCCCAAAAAATCAATCATATATCCACAATACCATTTTGTCAATATCAAAGAAGTTTATCCATTAGGTTTTACTTTATATCCCTATCTGAAAAATACAATATCCTCAAAAGAATACTTGTATGCGTAGTTCTACGAAATAAAATAAAAGGATTATGTAAAGCTGGACAACATTTTTATCAATAAAAGAAAATAGAAATGACTAATACTAACCATTGAGTCTTGAGACTTGTTTGAAAAATCTTCAGTTGATTGTACACTTTTTGCTACTAGTCTGTTACCTGCAAAGAACTTTTAATTTGCCTTCAACTTAACTTTTAATAAGTTCTTTAAGCTCACCAATCCAAATAAAAAAACAAACATAAACATAATTCCATACAGGTGATTGAAGTTGCTTTCTTGCATCCACCATCAATTTTTATCATCACATTTGGACACATGTTTCTGAGGCAACTTGTAGGTCTTCATCAAATTATGATTCCTTAAACTTTTTGTGATAATTTTCAAGGTGAACAGACAAAACAATTCTGGGGTCAGACTTCATGGCTACATTAAATTACCAATTATACAAAATAATTTTCAATGTTCCATTATGGTTAAGCCACGCCAATGGAAAGAAATGCTATTATGAAGGAAATTTTGTTAGATTTCCCCTCAGTTTTGATATGCACTTTTATATCATTATTTAAGTGTATCAACATGACCACATACAATGTCATAATCTCATAGTCAATGCTCAATGGACCAATACCTCACCAACATTTTATAGTATATCAAATTTTTATTGCACAGTATTTTAAAACTTCACTACAAATTATAATATAATTTCAATTTCTAAATGTGACAAAAATTACACACAAATGAGGAAAAATTTCAGTGCGACATAATTGAATAAATATACTGGACCGAGAAGTGAATTGTACCATTGAAGTTTACTTCATTATAATTTAGGAAAAGTTACACTGGCATCCTTTCTATTTTAAGATGGTAGTTCTCATATACATTTATAAACTGTGATTCTTGCCAAAGACAATAAGAGGGACAACAAATTAGACAACAACAGGATTCATTCACAACAAATCCATGTAAGCTTTATCCTGTTTAGCCAATGGATGCACCTGAACAAAGTAAAATCTGTATCATCTTCCCCTTTTACGCATTTCAGCACAATCCTGAGAGGCATAAAATTGAAAAGATATGTAAGCTGAAGGCTACCATTAACAGTTCAGGGCTGCAGAGGACAGTAAATTGCTTTAATTAAGAATTTACTTATCATCAAAAACTTCAGTATAAATAAACTGTTTGCTGCTTGCAAATAAAATGAACACTTGTGTAGGCCACTAATTATCTACAGGAATAAATTGATAGAAATAAATTAATAGATCATTACCAGGTCCTGCTGGAGCACCAGCATCAGTACGATGAGCAGTCGGAGGAACTGATGCAGAAGAAGAGGTAGAGAACACAGAGTGACCTGGAGCCTCCCGGACCAAGTGGCACACCGTGGGACAGAATCTGCCATACTGCTGCAGCAAACTCGTTCCATGGTGCCGAACAAACGGTACAGGCAGCCGGGACAAGAATGGACACTTCATGGCTGCTGACTGCAGAGTTCCTGCTCATTAGAAAAGCAACAACTAATTAATTAATTAAGATAACAAAATAAGGCCACCTCAATGATTCACTTGCATTTCCTAAAATATGTAGAAATCCATCAGACATATGAAATAATAGATACTTCAAAGTTAAGCTACTAACAACAAAAATCATCCTAGTTAACAGAGACAATTATTTTGTTTTTGGTTTTTAGCTCACTACAATATTTTGAACCTACAATATTGGTTGGTGAATGAATTATATTTCTCCTAACAAAAAGCTCTCACTAGAGTGATAAATGATAAGGGTTCAACAGAATGCACTCTAAAATTAAAACAAAATAATACAATAAATTATGGTAACAGAGCAATACTAGTTTTATATAATGGATACATTTTATTCATGGAAGATTGCCAACATTCTATTTGTACCTAGAAAATATTTTCTGATGAGTAACACACAATTGTATGACTGTTTTTGTCTAAATGTTGTACACAGTTTTCAACAAATAAATTTCCCTAATTTAAATTCTCAATTTACTTTCTACATTTAGAAAATATTCTCCATACATTAACATCTATATGTACACCCAAAAAAACTGAAATTATCTCATTCAGACCACACACAGTGAATGTTTAGACCTCTCTGTAGTTTAAAAAAATCCTCAATTCAATTTATGTACATTCTTGAAAGCTATAGATGACCATCTCAATTAAATTACACCAAATTACAAAATTTTATAGTTAAAATATTTGTTACTTAATTTTGAATGACACTGTAACTATCTCTAATATATTTTGTTGACATTTTAATTCAAGATCTTGAAATTTTAAAATCAGAATATGTAAAATATTAAAATCATATCAGAGATGAGAACAAGCTGGCATACAAAAAAATTTACAAAAGTAAAGTATTATGCAGTATTGTCAAATATGGTAATTGTTTTTAAGACCTAAAATTGCTAGTGCAGAGATTGAAAATATTCCATGACCTGTGGTGAACAGGAACATGTGTCAATACAACTTCATATCACACTAGAGTAAAGTAAAGCTCTGTCAACCATGATACAACAGTACAGAAAAGTAACCACTAATATAAAGTTGCTAGCCAGGCTCTTACTTCTAGATTACTGCTTTGCAAATGATAAGAGGTGCAATGCCTGTACATCAAAATTTTAAATATTTTTAAAACTTATGTATCATAGAAAGTAAATTTAATGAAATCTTGTGGCAAACATTCCTTATTTTAGCAAAACAATTACCTGCATTACTTATTAGTTATTTTTCAAGATCATACTGATAATTTATTTTTATATTTTGTACACCAACATTATTCATACATTCTATGATAATTTCTTTCCTAAACTTCACAGTAATATTTCTAGGCTTTTTATAACCATTTTATTTAAAATTTTGTGAAAGCTATGATAAATAAAATAACTCAATATTAGCAAAAATTTCCCAAAACTGAAGTTCATCTGCTTGCCAGTTGAGAGGAGGTCATGTGAGATGCTTATGCACTAGTCAATACAAAATTTATTAGCAAAATATGTTAGTGAACAAACTAGTTAGTGAACAAGAACAATTGACACACGGTAATTCTGAAATAATGAATAGAATTTGATAACTTGTCTTCTGCAACATTGTCTTAAATAGGGTCTCAAAGAATGTCAATGCATGTGCATTTTTTACTTTAATTTTTCAAAGAATTCATCATTTTTTATACATCAAAAAACTTTAAAAATAATTCTGACATGAGCTGCAAAAAATTGCTTTAGTGTCTTAATAAAATTTTTAAGGACAAAATATATTGAAGACAGTAATCAACATTTTTAAAATACAAAAAGAAGTACACAAAAATTCACCAAACTCACACATGATCTATTTAAATTTACTGGTTTATTGATAGCACAAACAAAAAGCGTAATGCTAAGAAGAAATAAAAATTCGAGTAATAATCCTAAGTTCAACAGATAAAACTATGACCAAATAAATAAGAAAAAGTGTCAAAATTTTAAATTGGCTACAACAATTTTAGATTTTACACAGATCTCATCCCATCATACGGTTCATTATTGTTCTAAATTTAGAATTCATGTTTGGTTACGTAATAGTTGAAAAATTACAGTTACAGTTAGTTGAAGCCTCACCGTGTTACATAACGAAACAAAGTTCATTTATAATTCAATTTAATTATTTATTAATAAAAAAGAAACTTTAGGTTCCGATTGAAACTCACACGGATTGAATACCTGTTTCTAAACCGGGTTTAGGTTCCAGGTCCTGAATCAGGTCTAAGCCTTCGGTTTAAAACTACATAGCATAGAAAAAGAATTTACTCTAATTTTATTTGCTCTCGAAATATCGCAACAAGCTACAATAAAACAAATTGAAAAGGTAGAAATGTTAAAGTGTTTCGCACGTACGTTTCGATTGCCCTACAGGAAGGATCACAAGCGACCTGTCGTGATGGGTTGGGTTCGACGAAAAGTCGAAATCTGTCCGTACTCCGTGCGTGAAAAAAATTCATGACCTTGAGATAACTAAAATAAGCAAAAGCTCGATAAATAAGAGATAATATATAAATAAAATGCAGCTATAAATAAACGGTTTAGAAACTGTGTTGTCACATCATTTATGTCAATTAGTTGTTTCCACACAATTGCCTTGATACAAGCAACCATTTGGGTCGAGATGGAAGGCGTTCTTATTTCAAAATTGATATTATAGACTGCAAACGAATATTGTGAATAAAGTTCAGAGAGTCGCCGTACATTTTAATGTTTTTATTTTATGCCTTCTTCTACTATTGCTAGGGTAGAAATAAACGGAAATGCAACGCGGTTGCTTGGTTAGAATTAGTGGCACTTCAATGTCTTTGTAAGATGTCTGATCAATATATTGCTGTGTGTGTATGTTGTATATGCATTTCAAAAGCAATGAAAAATTAGAATTTTTTAAAATCGTATGGTATTCAGTTTATGAATGGAGTAAGAATAAATAATATAACGTAAAGCTTAGAATAATTTTAATTTATTTCTCTTCTTGAAAGACACGAGTGCTTGTATGCTAGCATAACTGATATCAGTTGAGTGAATGTTATCCGCAGCAGCGAGACATGACAAAGAAAAATTTCGTACACTCTTTGTATTATAGAGAATGTTTAAAATTTTGTTTTCATAATTTTTCTACGTTAGAAAAACAAACATGACAATTAACACGATCAACGCACTTACAAGAAACTGTGCTCACGCAAAACCTGCCATTTCGCACTTACCACCACGCTCATATCTGACGAACACATTTTTCACTGATGATACTTCACTGAAACATCAAAAAAAGAAGCGTCAATGTAAAATAAACACAACAGAAATACGCGTTATTGCAGCCTAACTTTGGATAGTTAATAGACAAAAATTAATTAAGTATTCCGCAGATCAAAATCAACAACGATCCACAATTTTGAAGGTATAATCGCAAACAAGAGTCACCATAAGGCTATAGTTCTGGATTGTGCATTCAAAGGAACACAGTTTATATTGTGTCAAAATATTGAAAATTTAATATCATCTACCATTTCCCCCTAGATTTGGAGGGCAGATAATTTATAAGAGAAGTATATATTTGTATAGAAGGAAGATTCTCAGTATCTGTGTTTGCACTTCCTTGTGTTAAATGCATGATTAGTCGTCTTAAGATGCTAACATAAGAAATTGAAAAACCATTGTATACTGTATTTATGCATACCTGAATGGAATAGTTTTAATTGCTATGTTATGATGTCATTACGAGATCACCAGCTTGGTCGACTGGTGAGCGAATCTGCTTGCGAGCGGAAAGACCCGGGTTCGAATCCCGCTGCCGACATGGTTGACGCGGCTAGAAATACGGCATGGGACTTGGGTAAACAACCGAATAATTATCGAAGTAATTATCCGACCCAAGAATGGGCCAGAAGGTTCGTTCCTATAGCGTCATTCTATTCTATTCTACTCGATTCTCTTAACTTGCTCACATGGATAAATCTTTGCCCACTAAACACGAAGAATCAAACTCTACTCAAGTTACTCGACTTCTTAATCGGTATGCTGATTTTCTACCAACATTTTCAGAGACATACACGGCACAGCAAACAATTACCATTATGTTGCATTTCTGACATTTAGTTCCTTACTGATTTCTGCATAAGGTGGATTGCAAAACCTCATTTGTGCGAACGGAAAAAGGAAGACAAATATTAAAAGAAATTTCCAGTGCTTGATGTTAACAAAGGAGCAACCCGCGTTTGTTTCTCGCTTTGTATTCACAGGCAAAGTTGTGTGTGCAGCACTCCGTTCTTACAAAACCATAGGACATACTAAACAAAATTAGGTGAGTTATCTCGTCATAGTAATTGCATGTTTTATACTTTCTGGCTTATGAAATTTTAATTGCGGCCTAGCAAAAACTGATGAGAACGATAATAAATTAGATGCAACAATTGCAATTAAATTTGATTACATCCAGTTATTCACTCGTATTAAACTGTATCACCATGACAATTGTAACTAAATAATAGAAGTTTATATTTTCCAGCAACTTTAAGAAAACAAACTTTCATGCACTATGAACATATGTTCAAATGTCTGGGTGTTCAATTTTGTATTGTTTATTATTCAGTATTTCTTTCTACAGATATGAAGCGCTCAATATTGTTTCTTAGATGATAAAATTACCCAGTAAGTAAATCAGGTGCTTTCGTAGGTGAACAGAAGTTCCAATCCTTCCAACAATTATGGAAGAAGTGACTGTCGTCTACGACGGCCATGCAAACAATTAGCTGATGACTTCGAGAGAAGACATCAGTTTAATGTGGAAGACTCTTTAGTACATAAAATAAAGGAGTGGAGGCAAAAAGTTATAAGCCTACAGAATTTCTTCGATTATAGTAAGAGCGTGCATAGTGCGGGCTACTTTAGATCAATTTCATTCTAAACCAACGGACGCAGGCGTTCAGTTGCAATCTCCAATGCTTCATTGCAGTGGTTTAGCTAGGGTGCAGATAATTACTTATGTTTACATTTAGATTTATACGTACAGTTATAGAAACTAGTAAATTGCTGCTCCTCTTAAGGCCTTAATTTCATTCGTGCTTTGAGCTCGAAAATCAGTCATAATAAATAAACTTATTACACAGTTGATAGATGAAGATAAGGTCACTGATAAGGCTATCGATGAACACAGTTTGGCTGATTCACGTACTCAATAATAGCAGTAACAACGTTAATTAAGGTGCAATGACATCACTTTGATTGACTGGTAAATGCTCAGTTACTCGTATTTTATGAATCAAATGTTTTAGGAATTAAATTTTAGAGTCATTGAACTTCGATGGATATTAAAAACCTTGCCATGACGCCTTGAGATAATGAGTTTAAAAAGCAAGATTTATTTTAGGCAAAACTTTAAATCGTATGCTCATTAATCTTAGAACCAACAGAGTACATGCAACAACCTCCACTATTACTCAAGCAAAAACAAATAAAAAGACGCCATGCAATATTCTCGAGTCATAGCGAACCATTACGTAAGTTAACTTTGTATTCAATAACACTTTTATGAATTACGCTGTCAATTTCGTTGGAAAAGTCTTCAATAATTCATAAATTGACTGATACACAATATTTCAGCCCATAAAACACTATCCCTGACGGAATACAACGCGACCTTCTGACACATCCTTTTTAATAGCAGCATTGCGAGTGAAGGCCGTTGTTGCACGGCAATGGCACTAAAACTGAGATGCGGTCAAGGCCACGGATACAGCTCACCACAAAGTTTATAGAACCTTGTTTCATTTATTGAATACAATAGACTATGGACTAGAGAGCTGAGCAGTCATAGCTTGTCTTAAGACAATAACAAAACTGGCAATCAAACATCACACTACAGCAATAATGAGAGCGAACACAGCCTGTGGGCAAGGATGGATAACTCATTGCTAACAACAAACTTTCACGTACAGTCGAAATGAGCTAAAAAAATCGCTGACCCTAATTTACAATCAAACTGCCATCTTAAGTAATCATTACTTACAAGTAATGTACTATTAGCTAGTTTTTATTGGGAAGCATATTCATTAACTTTAATTTTCAATGTAAATCAGCTACGTTCGAAGGTAACAGTGCTATTCCCTCCTATACTGTCACGAGCTGAATAATTCAGATGTAACTTCGAAGAATGCGTTACATATAAAAATTTGTACACTTTAGTGAGGTCTAGGGGAGCACTCGTAAAAAGATTCGTACGTACTATTCTACCAGTGAGCGTTGGTCGGTGGGATAATTGTTTGGTAATTCAGCTTTTATTTGAGAATCACAGGAGTAAGTAATCTATTTGAAGGCAGAGGCAAAGAATATGCTAGAATACTACGTTTTTGTTTCAAAACAGTTTATCTTTGCTGTGTCAGTGCCTGTACTTTCAAAACGTAACCATAATCTATAATAACTAATGTCAATGTAATGATATCTGTAATGTATATATTTCTATGGCCAGAAAGAAAGAAAGAAAATTTATTTACAATCAAGTACACAGTACAGATGCATTGGATTTTGAATTTTCAATGTTAGGATCGTAAAAATATTGATAATGCTTCACGCGAACACACTCAACAGGCTACAATTAAAGAAGAGATAGACTGCAATCAATACTTAGCCATTTGTAGTAATACAATTCACGAATACATTCTTACTATAATATTTGAAATTCTTTCGAATACATGTCTGAATAAAAATATAATAATACGAACGAAATACAAATTTCCATTCCTAAATCAACTGCATTGAAATAGCGATGATGTGAATTAACAATCCATATAATTTGTTATGTCTGCACATATCTTAATCTTATCGTTTACACAAATGCTGAATATAAGTTTATGCAACGCAAGGGGCTACCTCCGTCACCATTCCAGTAGAAATTTCTGTCTAGCTTTTCTCTAGAACGAGGACATGCCCTTGAATCTCAGAACTGAAGGAAGTGACTACGCGTCCAGTGTATAGCTGTGGCTTTCAAGCGAAGGCGAAGGCATCGCCGGAAGCTAGCAATCTCAACAGTGTGCTACAACCATCACTGTATGTATGTATGTGCGAGTACAAGTCGAAGCTATTCTGAGGTACGTTTTTCTCAGGTACCTCTGACCTAACTACGAACATACTTACTACATGAGGAATGTACACAAAAAGGGGTTTTGCACATTTATAAACTCGGCATACAAAAACTAACAAAGACATTAAAGAGCAGTCACTTGCAAATAAGAGAAGAATTTAAGAGTTATTTCCAACATCTACAGTACGGCCCTGGTATATACATGTTAGCACACAATAATTGTAGACATTAAGCTCTATCAAATTGTAAAAATTTCTTTGAGATATAATGGATCTTGAGTTGAACAATAATGATTTCCATTTCAAGGATATTATAGTGAAACTGTAAGCGTCTTTCTTCCATTTCTAGTTAATCGATGTTTCGTTTCGCTCACTTTATCTGTAATTCCAACACATTCATGAATGTTACTTGGTTTTTATCACACCCCTATGCGCTATTTCTCAACCTACCTCCCTATAATATAATTAAACAACCTAAAGTTTCCTCAACACAGCAATGCTGATGGTCGACTCTGAAGTCAGTGTCATCAGTACAACCTAAAGTTTCCTGAACACAGCAATGCTGATGGTCGACTCTGAAGTCAGTGTCATCAGTTGAAGATTGCATCTGCTTTCACTTTAACCTGTTAAGCGTTATTTACATCATATGATGTTTGTACGAGTTGAATTCTTCCGGCAATTTACACCATATGATGTAGATGTACGATGGTACCACAGCGGCGTTAGCATCATATGATGTTATAATATTTATTAGTTCAATTAGCGTTGGTATTACTGTCATATAACAATTGTAATATGACAATAGTATCATTATTGTCGAGTGAGCGGTGACCGTTAACAGGTTAATGGGCGAATAATAATAGTAATAAAATAAACAAACAAGTCACTTGCGTATCAAAAATATCTTGAATCATCTACCAGCACAATCAATGGCATTGAGTGTTCAGAAATTCTTGAGGTTTCTCTCATACGGTCTGCATCCAAATGCTGTAGACCTTCAAACTTCACATATACTATCTCTTCAATCAACATACTTTTGCCTCGACTATCACACAAAATCCCTTAACTTTCAAGGAGTCAAGGAATTAGTGTAAGTTAATTTAAGCGTACTTTCATCATTGCAGAGAAGGAATGTTACAATAAATTCTTCCTCAAATCTATCGTTTATCAAACGACCTCAAGTATGCTTAATAGATTAATTTTATCAATGATAGCGTAGGTTAATTTTTCATTCCTTGAAACGAAGTCTGGAGAATGCAAGCAGAGCACAGCAATCTCAAACAGTCACTAGAGTGGGTATGTTTGTACGGCTGATAAGAAATTTCTCAATTACTCGTCCCATAGAAACAAACCTAAATTGAAATTTTAACAAGCCCAGTATAATTGATAACATAGGGAAAGTTATACACGAGTTTTGTGCGGTATAAGAGACGTGTCAGGCGAAGGGTGGAGTTTCATCCACGTGGCCACAAGAAGTGTTGCCAGTGGTGCAATGGAAGGGCCAGACATCGGCCTTGAGCGCAGCTGAATTTTTTGTCAACGATTTCTCAGAAATTGGTGCCGTTTATAGTGCATAGTGAATTGGATTATATTTCAAGTGATATAAATACAAGGAACTGTTGTATGATCTTCAAAATATCAAGTACACTTGGATGACATCATCTACTGAAGCATATTGTACATTGACTAAAAAATAATGGATTTGCAGCGCAACTCGATACCTGCAAGGTGATATTGACCCCATTACTATGGAAAATATACTTGTATGCTGCCATACAGGAAACGATGTCCCAAAACAATGAAACTCTAACAATACAAACAATATTGAAAAAAATACTTTTCTCAACTACCGTATATAATGCAACGGGGACAACGATAACGAATTTCTGCCAAAATTGGCATGAAATGTCAGTTTTTTTCACATTTTGCCAGCGCAATCCAACCAGTAGCAGTCATACAACTCTTTTGGTTGGCTGTGGTCTGACCTCGGCCTATGTAACTCAAGTTTTTTGCAGGGAATTTTTGACATGCAGGAGGCTATAATACAATCATGCAGGAGGCAATAACGCAATCCTGCAAGAGGCTATAACGCAATCATATCGTCAGGATTGCACAGTGACTGGCCAGTGCTGTCTCCCCCCCCCCCCAACATGAGCAGCCTTGGTTTCACAGGCCAAGTCAAACATTGGGTCACTCATAATTATCTAGTTAAAGTACAAAAATGACTTCATATTGTGTGCTGTAAAATGTATTTTTTAACGCCGATGTAGTTGAGAGCACCTCTCTTTAAACTGCACTGAGGTGTTGTAATTAATGCATGGAAAGAATAAAATAGAGTTCAATATACTTCAGATCCCGCATGGAACTTCAACACCTATTGACATGGCACATGGAAACTAGAACAGGGCTAACTACCAGCAAACCTCTTCCACGTCAGGTATTGAGGAGACTGACTATTATGCACGAATATTTGCTCTGAGTTTATGCATTGCTCTAATTTCTTGGAATGACACCCAGCACAGCAGACTCAATTGTGAAATACGTATGGCATAATTAGGACAGTTGACTTTTTCAGAGTACGAAATTTTAGTTTCGTCCATACAAAAAATAATGGCTGTTGACTTTTTAAGAGTAATTTTAATTTACCCTTCACACAAACTAACAAGAACTGTAGCGTAACAGATGCAGTAGTTAAAGACGCCTACATTTCATTATGATTCTGATTGTTTTTTAGTTTTTTTCTTCACAGCTACAAGAAAATAAATGTATGATGATTTTAATCACGGGTTATTCACTTTAACTATTTTTAGAATAAATTTATGATGACTTTAACCAAATGTTATTCACTTCAATTAATTTTAAGATAAATTTGGGAGGGATACTGAGGGGCATACGTTACTGAAAACCGACGGAAGTTTGAACACGAAGAAACTGAAATGGAAGGTCACTTAAAATATCAAAGTTTGAATTTCGGACAAAGTTACGTCTTGCTGGGTGTACAGAGTTACTGTTAAATTATCAGAAGTCACGAAGTTATAAATAATAAAACAAAGATGCTTTATTCTTTTCAACTATCTGAGAAACGAACAGTTCACAGATTTCACTGTCATTCAGAGTGTAGTTTTTGGTGTATCCTAGAACAGATAAGCAACCATCACGCCAGATCTACTTGACGAGAAGAGCTAATGCACAGGAGTTAGGTCGACAGTTAGATGACCTTTCACTTTCACCACATGCAAGATACAGTCATTGTTCAACGCCAGCCATGCACGTCAATCCCCAACTAAACGCAAGAACAACAAAAGAATCACTAAGTTACTCGGCAGGCCTGCATTGCATTACGTGTCAGACAGAAAAGTGTGAATAAGACTTAGTTTGAAAGGAATTTCTGAGACTTCCGCGAGTAGATGAGTTCCAAAAATGGAAGTTTTGCGATTTCTATGTGTACAGCCCTAGGCGGTAAGTCTAGGCTAATAAAATAACAACAAAACGCAAATAAAAAGAAGAAGAAAAAAGCTCGAAATGTTAAACGGAACATCATTAATGTCCGGGCCAACCACCCTGATCACTCTTTGCAGAAACTCTACTCAAGCTTGGTGATCTAATAGTAAAATCCAATTTCAAGTGACTTTTCGAAAGAAAATTAGCTTCCTACACATATTGATATTATTTTGCCTATCAATTTTTAAAATGATTCTTGATTGGTCATGCTACTCACCGTAAACCTTGAACATTAGGAGTCACGATGGAGAAATGAGTCGGTCTAAATGACAATGTCACGCCAGATGTTTGAAGTATTCACTTTATCACGAGTTGCGTGTTCTTCCCACCACTGTGAATCGACGACAGTCTTATCAAAAATCTGAACTGAATTTGTAACGCACGTGATAAAGATTAGACTGTGCAGGAGGAAGGCACTCTCACACCACCACTTCTAACTTCTTCAGTAGACTGGAGTCTGCGGCGGGTCGTCTGCTATTTATACCTCGCAGCAACATCGCTCCCGTGTCTCCAGCCGCAACTGCACTGCAAAATTACTGTTCCGTGGCCATCATTGCAGAAATTCCAGTACGTACTTGCAAGTGTGGAGTTCAGTCATGCAAGAACAAAAGAAGTTTAAAGTCGTGTAGTTGCGGGGACTCATCAGATTTTAATTATTGGTCCTTCACATTTTTATACCTCAACTTCAAAGACTGAAATGAAGGATTTAACGAATTTTTCTCTATTGTTACTAATATCGAATCTTGGTTGGAATATAAGGTATGATTTGATCATGACACATTTCGATACATCATAATGTTCACAAGAATTACAAAGTATAATAGTAAAGCTGACATTGGAGTCGGCACCTATACAGGTTTAGAGTTTTCTGCTTCCTTAGTGAAAGTGCTTGCGCTACTTTCTAGTTTCCTACTGACTAAAAAGCAAAAAATATGGCTGTGAAACTTTACTAACACCAAAAGTAATTAAGATAGAATAAAAAGCAGGTATATTGTTACGGGTTAGTACCAAAGAGTCACTTGGTACGAGTAGTGATGATGAACTTTCAGTATGGGATCAAAAGTGGAATGTACCTACCAATGAAAAAGAGAGTAAAAAAAGAGGTTAGAAGCCTAGTCATGCTGAGTTTTGACAGCATATTTTATAGGTAAAGGTCTCGGCACAAAAATTGAATGTGGGAATAATGAGTGTACCGACTGTTATGCTTTATAGGATGACAAAAGTTCTGACAGAATTGTATGTGGCTTGTATTTTTTCATAATGAACTCGTGACTAATTTTGTTCCCGAAAAAACTAACATTTAATTTATCAAATAAAATAATGTTTAGCTAGCCATTCAAGATGTCGTTTTTGTACGCAGCTATGAATAGAAACAAAATGCGATCGTCGAGTTTCACCAGGTAATAAAATGTCCGAGTGAGATTATGGAAAGTCTAAAAATATGAAAAACTAGGCGCTGAATAGAACTGTGCACCGGGTTATCAGACGGTTTTAGGAGACTGGTACTGCTGAAAACCGTAACAAGAGTGGTTGCCCAAAAACTCTAACGACTGATTATGATTGATAACAAAGTTTTTTCTCACATTGATTTGTATATTTCACTCACATCATGCACAAAACTGATTACTGTTGCTCAATATGACATATGATCCCTGGTAGCAATAGAAGCCTGACGATGACGCACACGCTGTGCACAAAGGTCTGGGGGTGAGGCATTTACATCCAGTCTTCCTACAGAACAGCTCACATGCCCTCGAGAGTGATTGGTGAAAGATGACATGCAGAAATTCATCTTTCTAGCACACCCCACACATGCTCCATAGGATTCTAGTTAAGAGAGCTTGCAGACAAATCTCTACGGGTAATAATGTAAAGTTCTTTGATGACGATGTGTACATCTATCCAACAGGAGGAAGCATGTAGTGGCTGCTGTAAGATCGCATGTTATTTGCTATACAGTAGTACGGTTGTACTATCGTGTCCCTATGGCCAAATAACTGTTCTTTTATTCTAATGTCACTCTTGTTTGTTCATCTCCAGGATGCATTTTCGCACATACAAGCTTCTGCCATATACGAGGAACAACAAAACTGTACACATTTAGCCATTTGGCCTCTTCAGCTTCAAACTATTCAGCTTTCACTCTTCCTATCGCCATCAACTACAGGGAGTATTCCAGATGTTTTTTCTGTGCCACTCCGGACAATGATGTTTACTCAGTGAATGTTGGACTAAAGACAATAGAATAAGGCAATAGAAACGAGCCGTTTGGCCCATTCTAGGGATGCTGTCGTAAAAAATATGTACCGCCGAAGCAGGTACGAATCTGTACACCGAAGCAATATGTAAATACGTGAACCGAAGCAATAAATAAGTACAGTGAAGTAATCCCTTTTATGGTCATAAGAAAACAGGAAAGTAATCTTCAGTTTATTATACGATTACACCGAACCGATGAATGTTTACATTTTAGCGCCATTTGATCCGATTATATTCTAAATTGGACTCAGGAATAAGAAATTTAAGTTTTTTGCGTTAATTTGGAACAGCTGTGTAGATTTGAGTGTGTACCTCAGTTTAAAAAGCGATAAAATTCGTAGTGAGAGGCGTTCGAGAGAGACGAAGGGGTCGATTGATGGAGTGGGAAAAATGATGTTAATGTAAATTTCTTTTTGAATATTAAAAGGATGGGTTCAACAAATTACACAATCAGCATTTGCTTTGAAGAAATTTTCGTGGCAAGTTCATTTAATAAAAATACTTTGTAACTATGACCTCGGAATACTCCATTGAAATTCTCCATTTTATGATTTTTGTAATACGACTAAAGAATGGAATGGAGTAATGTCTGAATTTTTTTTTAATGCTACGCACGAAAGCTTTGGGCGTCTAAAATAAATAAAGGAAAATAATACATGAGATTGAATACACTCACTTTAATATTTTCAACAAACATCGTTGATTTTCATTATAACAAATACGAAACTGGTTGATTATTTATATTTTCTGTACTAGCATCGCAGTGCGTGCACTATAACTGTTACAGGGGGTTAAAAATTAAATTAAACGTTCTTCTATATAACTCTGGGGTGAAAGATAATTAATAATTCATAGTAACTGTCACACATATTAGAGAATGACAGGTATCTACTGGACACCGGCCACATTAGTACAGCTACCAATTACACTTTAGTCATATTGGGAAGGATTACACAAACTAATATGTTCATAAAGCCCTCCAATTTACAGACACGCTTTCATCCTAGAAATTGAGTTACTAATCGAGTTAATGCAACGTTACCTCTCTTTCCCCTAATTGTATGATGTATTATGAATACGTGTTTCTGTTTCGTTTATTTAGTTGGAGAATGTTAGTTATTATGGTTTGTGCACTGTTTAATTAAACACATACAAGTAATTTAAGCTGAAGACCCATTCAAGCTAATAAAAATTAGCCGGTGATAGCTGCATGCATATGTTTATAAAAGGAATGTATGGTTGTACTTGATTTACAAGAAATTGAACTTTTTCGTTCGATTATGGCAGCGGAGATGACAATCTCGGCAGCAGTGACATCGATAAGTGATTCGTGCTTATTATACGTCATCATTGTTTATAAAAAATGCCCCTCGCTCGCTGTAATGCAATTCCGGCCAGTCAAGTTGTCGTGCAGCGTAGAGAACAAAGCAAACTTCTGAATTTTCCTTAACTAAAAAACCTTTTCGGTTAAATTCCAACAACGACTTTAGTATTTCGATGTTCCTTTGTACGGGAAAAACTGTTATTTACTTTAAGTAATGTGTAAAATTAGGAAATATTTATACTTATTTTCCAGAACATCACACATTAACCCTAAAAATTGCAGCCGTAAAAAGATTCAGACATTTGAAGTAGGGTCAAAATTCATAACCTAACTTAGACCACGGGTTCAATATCGACCAGACTTTCTGTAAGATTCTGTAAATTAGTTGTTAATGAATACGAATTCATTGAAAAAACAGTGCACAGAATTGTGAGTGCCCATCAAAATAATTTTTAATTTCAGTTTCTAAACTTTACATCTTTTGATAAGTTCTATAAGTAAAGTTTGTTTACTATTTCTCTCTTGATTTGAGTTCCTGAAGTAAATGCTCATTTTACTTTAGTATCAAAATGACGCAGGAATCGTGTGAACACAAACGGACAACAGTGATTCATTTAAAAGAACGTACTCTTACATTCTGACGATGTATTATAAGATCTAGAGTGGTCTACAAGTTATGATAGCAGTTTCTTTTTAACATTCGACTTATTTATTTTGAAGTGATTTATTTTGAAGTGAATTATTTCGTCTTTGATAATTTTTTCTTTCTCTATTTTATTCTCGTTTTAATGGTTCCATTTTTTTATTCACATTGTTTTCTTTATGTCTTTATGAACGACGTGCAATTTTTCTTCAGTGCAACAGATAACCCACAGCTGCTGAAGACCAGCTGTGGGTCATTCAGCCACAGCTGGTGATAACCACCTGTGGGTTATTCAGCCACAGCTGGTGATGACCAGCTGTGGGTTATTCAGCCACAGCTGGTGATGACCAGCTGTGGGTTATTCAACCACAGCTGGTGAAGACTAGCTGTCTTCTCCACAGGAGAGAACAATTCGTAACATTGGCCTCTTGGTCAGCGTGTCCAACTCATTTACAATTTTTCCTGTAACAGTGTACCTCACAACGTTCGTTGTTACGAGGCAGACGAGTTCAATTTCAAGTTGAAGTGAACAGAGGCAGGGATCTTGGAAGCTCTGTTCGTGAATGTGTTTTGAACGTCAGCACAGAACTGGGGGTCATAGAACGAGCTTATCTCCACTTTCTCACACACGCAAATTACGGCTCTACGGAGTAAATATTTCTAAGTATGTTCTCATGCTACTGCAGTTGCATTACCAATATTATCTATTGATGAAAGACATGTTGTTCGTATATTTTTGAAAATATTGTATTTTTGGAAATGCTTTCTTCGGTGGAGAAAAACTACAAAAATTTCTAGATAAAATCCTTGGAAGACTCGGTAATGAAATTAGAGGACACCTTGCTCTTGATAAAAATATACATCTGTTGCATCTAAACTTTATGGAAACAGGATCAAATGATATTTTAATTTCAATGTTCTTTCCTATGACGGACTTTTTTTGGAAGTTTCACGTGTGCAGCGCAGCAGACGAACAGGACAGCTCACCAGGTCCGAGTTCTCCGCGGTGACCACATGAACTAAAAAGCAATCCACTAATACCAATTTCAAAGGCTTTGGCGTATATTCATATCGAGAAACACTAACGATGTTAATTTAGTAATAATCGTACACGATATTTCTACAATTTTTTTAATCTACTTTTAAATTGCTTCACAGTTCACAGGTAAAAATTCCACAACACCAAAATTACATTCAAGAAAGTCGTAAATGACTCTTCACTTCTCGCCTGAAAGTGTCAAAGCTCAATTTTAATCCATTGTTGTGGCATCGAAGTCAGTGGCATCCTCACTAACTATTGATTTAAGTATCAATGCAACGCCTTGACTGGTTTAACACCGCGTTGTGGCCGTTAAAAATTTCGTCTTTTTCCTTAGTTTCTGAAAAGGCTAGTATCTACTGATAATAGGCAGTATGATATTATACCAGTTAATTCATGCAACTGTTTGGTGGTTGCTCCACTTATTATAAACGATATATTTTTCTTTTACGATAGAAGTCACGGCGAATCAATTTTCAACACAATCTCATAAATACAAAGCTTTAAGCAAGCAATGTAAAATTTTGAGAATGGTTGGTCAAATTCTTTGGTATTAGAGGGGAGTCATGCTCAGGGTGCAATCAAGTGAATGAAAACTTAACGGTTACGTGACACCAAATCGTTTTGTATTCTAAATAAATTTTTGACACTGATACGCTCCAATCAAATCTACATATTCATGTGACGTACAATTCATTAAAACCTTTCAATTTGACGATAAGCATCAAATTTTATGCTATCGTTTTGTCCAAGTTCCCTTTAAAAACATGATAATCCTCGTTTATAGTAATACCTAAGACTAGAACATCTATACATATAGGCACAATAATGACCACACTATACCAATTATCGATGTTGTGTGCGTGGAAAACTCCACATGCAGAATGGCTGCGCACTAAATATGTACAAAAGAAAAGACGACCGTGATCTGGTGGTTGCCGTATTGACTATCAGCGCCAACTAGTAACTATTTAACCTTCATGGTTTGAAAGTACACTTGATTACACATCCTTTTGTTTAGCTATTTTTCATGACGTCGCATTTGGCATGGGGGCTCTTCTCTTTTTTCTTCGTTCGATGGCGAGTTTGAGAGACTGTTGAAGTTCTGTGGATGGCTCACCAGTAGGTGCAGGGGCATTCTGGTTGGGGAGGAAGGACTCTTGTGGAACGCTGGCGATGGATGACGGTTCGGGATGACCGGTGTCTTCCACATCTACCTGAGGAAGCTTGTCCAGATCGTCAGCCATTGTCACGTCCGTGTGGTTGGACTGAAGACCAGGGTTGTCGTAGAAGTGACACCTGCCTCCGTTTTCATGGGTGTAGTAGTAGGCCGAGTGACGATTGTACATAATTATTCCCACGAACAGAATTATGACGAGCAGCAAAATGACAACAGATGATATGGAGACCACAAGAATGAGTGTAAATGCCGAGCTGCCACCGCTTTCGTGTAGGGAGATGAGAGATCCTTCAGGGCAAGGTTGTAGAGAGAGACCATCCACTTCAATTATGGGCTTGTCATACATCTCTACAGGCAGTTGGCACTTCAGGCAATTTGGAGCATCTACGTTTGGTACGCAAGCATCCCGAAACTCCTTGGAATTATTTATCCATGTTTTCATGTATGGGATATGACATTGATCACAGTTCCAGGGGTTTCTTGTCAAATATACTTTACTAATTCGATCTAAGCGTCTTAAAACGACTTCTGGAAGACCTTGGATATTATTATCACTCAAGTCAAGAACTTGTAAATTGGGCAGTGAATGCAGAGTCTCAACAGTGAGGAATTTGAGATTGTTTTTCGCTAAGTTCAAAGAGATAAGCTTGAGTTGAGTCTCAAACAGGTCTGCAGGCAACATCTTAAGGTGCATCCGACTCATATCAAGTTGCTTTAGCCTCAACGCTCGCCGCAGCAACTCGGTCATGTGATGAACACTGATTTTGTTGTTGCTTAAGTTGAGGTCATGAAGGTGTTCGGATATCGAATATAGGTGACGAAGAGCAGAAAAACTGAGTTTATTAATCGACAAATCTAGAGTCAATACCGTGCAATCGTCGAATGCTGTACGAGAGATTTTCTCCATATGATTTCTCGAAAGGCCCAAATATCGAAGTCCGAGACCTCTGAAGACGTAATCCCTAAGTTCGAAAAGACGATTTCCATCGAGATAAAGAGTTTTCAGATATTTCAAGTCAATATACTCTTCAGCAGAAAGAATTTCAATTTTATTGTCCCGCAAGTCCAATTCTTCGAGTTCCAAGACGTTCTTGTACACTAAAGATCGAATTCTGGTGATCTCGCAGTTGGAGCAACGAAGGACCCTAAGTGATGGTAGATCCTTCAGGACCTCAGGGTCAAGTTCCCTGATTGGATTGCCACTCAGATCCAGGGTTTTCAAGGACGATAGCAGGAAAAACATTCTCGGAGTGAGACCTCTCAAGTGATTGTTCGCCAGCGTGAGAACCTCTAACTTATCAAGGGACATGAACGTTGCTGAGGATACAGAGTCGATCTTGTTGTAGTCCAAATGTAGAGCCTGGAAGACGAAAAATTAATTATAACCACATTAGGTATTATATTTGATCTTGAATAAAAATGTTATAATTTCACGTGTTCGTTTGCCTGGAGCTACTATGAAGCGACTGCAGAAAATTTAAATTCGTTCTGTCATTGCAGTTCAAACACATCTGGTCGAACAAGAGCCGGCCTCATTAGAAAATATAATAGACCTGTACGCCAAACTTCATTCTAGATCTTTAAGGATTTCATGAATACTGATACATTCATATTAATAGTCATATTTCATATTACAGTGATACATTCACATCACTATTGCTTCCACGTAATAATTTTTTTAAAGAAACTCGTAACCTACTAAGATGTGAAATTTATGTTTCAAAACTACGAAGTTAATAAAATCTCAAATATCTTCGAAAATTTCAAAGTGAGCAAGTGCGGATGAAAGTTCACATTCAAGTTCTCTTTATTTACAGCCCATTGAATATATCAAAAACCACCTTTACAGAAGATTGTTGGAACGTGAAATTCGATGTCTTGAAGTTTGCATGTCTTTTCAAAGGAGCGGCTCATAACTTCTATTCGAACACCAAAGACAAGTACAAGTAGAGAATCTCATATTATCGTTTCATTCCATCGCCTGATGAGGTACGTGCTGGGTCAGGAAGAATTCTTAACATTGTATTCAAGTTCTATGAACTTCGAGGACAAACGTCCGGAGTCTTCTTCATGAGGTCAGCCAGATAAAGAGCTCAACATTGTTCAGGTTTTTTCACCCTCAGAACATTAAAATGCAGCCGTGAGCACCTCGCTCAAGTATCGTTTTCTTTGAAATATGTTTTCAGAAACTGTTTAAACTACTTCTCAGTGATATTCATTTAAAATTGCGTCAAGTTTGATGAATTTCAAGGATTGTTATATAATAATACGTGACTAATCAGAATTCGTGATATAATGGTAGGACTTCAACACCTTCATTGCATATGACAAATTACGCAAAATGTATTGTTGACATAAATTCGAGAACTATTACTTTGTTTGAAGAACACAAAGTTTGAGAAAAATTTAAGATTAACTGATACAAATTTACTTGAGCGTGAAATGCTATCTTATTTAAATCACTGCCTTCGAGTTCATAGTCCGAGTATTCTTTACTTAAAGTATTCCTCTTTTTTAGTGTCCGGGACGCTAAGTCAAGACAAATGTTTTAAATCAAAAGGGAAACTGCAGGTACCAGTGCACTCTGCTGCTAAACAAACTCTTTTATTATAACACTTTTTCATGATGAACTTATACGTGTACTTTTAGTTCGTGTACAATTTTATTTTAGAAAATTTGTAATCCAATTTGAAGGAAAGGCCTGATAAGCCTTTGGCTTTCAATAGGTATCAGAGATAAGATGCTATTTTATATGTAATGGTACTACCTGCATCGTAATATACCATGTGTCTTTCGAGCCATAAACTAAACAAAAACACGATTTTGGGTTGAGGCTGAAGCGTACAACGAGAAATTAAACTTGCACTTGACAATAAAATGTGAAGTATTCAACGGCACTTGCAATTCGAAATAAATAATGACTCAGATGATATAACTCTCATTAAATATATGCTTTATTGTATTAGGGGATATCCTATACTATTAACGTTGCACACACTAACATCAGTCGAGAGTACAGAGTTAGTTTTCATGCCCATAACACGCATCGTACGCTCGTCCAGTGAGGTTAATATGAGTAACGTCACTCAAGGAATTAATTTCCCAAAGAATACTTTCGCATTAAATGTGTCATTGATATGTGCTACAACGCAGTGTTGAATAATTGTGTTGTACTCAGATATCAATGATATAATAATTTATGACAATGGATTTTATTCTTATGTTCATTGATAATTCTATACTCGCATCCTTTTAAAAGCCAAGAAAAATTTGCATGCAATTGAAGAATGAAAATCATAATTAGCTTACATAAATATTTTTAAAATTTAAGTTTTCAAATCTTTTTGATGCTTTAATTTTTGAATTTAGTCTCTTAGTTACATTAGAATAGTTCTTGTCACTCTTGAACGCATGCTCATATTAGGTACTGATTTAAAAGTTTGATTGGTAGAGAAGCGCTCGAACAAGATTCTACAGTTGGGAGTTTGGAAAATTACTTGTTCAGATCACTAAGGGTTTTCTCTTTTAATTGTGCACTGTTGCTGTGGGAGAGCAGTACCTGCAAGGTTCTCATGCCGGAGAGGTGGTGGGAGCGAATGGAGCTGACGTTGTTGTGGGTGAGGTTGAGCAGACGGAGATGCTTCAGGCCCCAAAAGCTGTTCTCCCCAATGGCGGGCACGTTGGCCCTGGTGATGTGCACCTCCTCCAGGTGGGCCAGTGGTGAGAAGATGGGGCCAACCGTCAGCACTCTAGGCTGATCTTCTTCAGAGCTGATCATCAGCACCTGCCAACACCAGCAAAACTTGGAATAGGTGGCATGGCTGACTTGGAATAGGTGGCATGGCTGACTTGGAATAGGTGGCATGGCTGATATGGCTTGGGGAAATGAAAAGCGCTAGCACCGAGTGCGTCTGGTTCATTTAATTCATCCGATCGATTCTTCATACCTAGCAGTGTGAGTAAAACTTGTGTCGTGAATAAGTAGCATCTATGATAGGGTACATAGTACAAACAAATGATCATCAAGGATGTGAAAAAGAATGAACAGAAGAATTTGGGAAAAATCAAAGAACTTGATGTAGGCACGAATAAATGTAGATCAATGAACGTACATTGTGTCATTACTGCCTTTTGTACGAAGGAAAGGAGAAATTGGCAAATGGCGAGCTACAGAAAGTCTCTTCACTAGCACCTGAAGAATTAATTGCGAACCTACATTCTCTCTGATCTATGAAATCAGGAATCCAGCAATTCAATTTGGTTTAATAAGGTGATGCATTTGATTTTATTGTGTTTTTCTGTCTAGGTTGTGTCAGCACCTTCACATAGTCTCTACATGTGGAATTAAGAGAAAGGGTCGATTGTGTACGTAAATGTGCACTTAATGTTGAAATTAGGTTTCACCAATGATATTTCCAGTCAAAATACTCTAAGAAGTAAGAAGCAAGTGTCTCCAGAGAAGAAATTTTTGCAAGGACGAATAAATAAATCCAAGTATGTTTTTAAATACATCATAAGAGCATATGAGAAATGTCATGAGGTTAAAAATGAATAGGGCATTTGTTTTTAATCTTTCTATGATGAGAATGTCGTTGGTTTTGTAATACGAACCCTAAGGACACGCAACAGTTCAAAAAGTATAATATCATGAGTACTGGGAGTTTACTCAAGGTAGGAAATGCTCAAAAATAGGGTAATTCAGTATATATCTGTAGTCTAAAAGTTGTACAGTTAACAAATAGAAAAATTCCGGAAAACGAGGAGCATCTTAAATAGTTTCGATTTCAGTGCATAGGCTACATCAGTCAGTTTAAGAGTTGGATGTTGGCCGGTGATATATAGTTTGAATTTTTAAGGGCACCATCAATATCATTTAAATAAGTTCGTTTAATTAGCAAGGAATTAAGGTAGAATGTGATAGTTTGACAGGCTTGTGGATATGTACAGCAATCAAAAATAAAAGCACAATCAACAAACCGATAAATTACTCATGAAGTAAATGAACGTTCGACGATACGTATACATTTTTTTTGTGGGCACCATCAGCGTAAAGTACATGTGCACTGTATCTGTGTGCACCATTTATGTACACTTCGTGCAACCACCAACGGCTGAGTTTCTTTCTCTGATTTTTCACAGAAATAGCATTTATTGATAGAAATAGGGCAACATAGTACTTCTATTATGAAGGCTCTCATTATGAATGTCAAAGATAATTGGTGAGGCCCCAACAAAACTCGAGCAAATTGGCAGCAGCTTGTCGAGTGTAGTGCATCCAGGGTGGATAAATCTGCTCACTTTATATTCATAGAAAATTAAGGATTTATTTGCGATGTTACTAATGAACCGCATAACGTTCCGAGCAGCGAACTGCTGGCCAAGAAGAATCCAATTATGGGAGCTTTTAAATAGATTTAGCAGTAATTTCCCTCGCTACAACTTTAGTCTGTACACACTTGCGTGTGCTATTTACATAGATATATACAGTTTTTTATATGAAGTGTCTAGTACTAACATTTCAGAGCAACAGAACAGATATTTTAGCCAGAGTCAGATATTTTATTTAATTTATGAAGCCAGGCTTTCTGTCGGACGCTTCCTGGCTCTTAATTGGACGTGGCAGCCGGGCAGAACACAGCTTCGCCCTCTCTGTCACTCAGTTTAGCGACAAAACTCTGTAATGTTTGGCACAAACGCGGCGATGCAATGAATTCTAAAAACCCTTCCATCCAGAGTCCTCACTGACCAGTGTCGCTGAGAATTGGCGCTTAAAAAAACGTTAAAGACGAGTTCATCATCGGTATTTTTTGGAGGCCCGCTGCTTGCGAATTTCAATTCGAGTCTAGTACATTCATATCAGTAGAATACTAGAGTCAGATTATAAACCAGGAACATTTCCTTCTGTCCAGACAGGTTGTATATGAAGATAAAGTCGGATAGAGCGTGATTCACGCCATTTCTTGACGCCTCTTTTCGAGTCGGTTGCAGGTGTTGCCAAAGTTTACAGCTGGGAGGCATATGGATTGTGGAAACGAGATAAAACAACAAATGGATGTTTGACTCTCCCTAGGAACAAAAATAAAAAGTGTTCAATCAAATCTTTGTTCTCTATTTAGAATTTAAGTTCTAAGTTATATTATGAATATCGTAACAGACATTCATATGAGTATGGAACTAACTAACTAAGGAACTTGTTTTAGAAGACTAGGGTCATAAGCAGAGGAGGATAAGCTTCGTCCCGTTTAATTAAGGTAAATATTTTGCCCTTTATTTGCATTGGGCAAAGGTGCACTCAATAATTAGCAGAGGCAAAACCTTATTCAAAATAAAATTATATGCTGACATATGCTGGTTTCCCTTTTCCAGATCTCAACCAGAAATGTAATTTTAGGAAGGCCATGCATAGGTTAAGCATTCCGTCCCAGTTAAAGAAATAAAAATGATAAAAAACAGTATAAAAATTACTATGAAAATACAGGAAATTACTATGAACTATGACTTTCAAAATGATTTTCAACATGTACACAAAAAATGGAATTATGAAGGTGATATAGATTACTGCTTTTAATATTTTCCATTTAAACGAGTTACAAAATAAAGGCTGAACGGCTATCTTTTGAAATAGGCTTGTCCACAATTACATACATTCAATGAAGTTTTTAGGATCAAAATCAATGCACTCTTTCTTATCGTTTTATCTTTCAGAACGTTCCCAACACTTCTTTGATTGATCTTGCTCTGTTAGTTGTACTATTTAACACACAAGTGTCTTCCTTTAATCATTTCAGACAAATCATTTTCTTAGTTAGAACAAAGTGTCAACGTGAGCAGCTTCTGATTTTGAGGTGAGCGGAAAAAAAGAAATGCTTGCATCTGCAACCCACTGCTGGTCCCTCAATGAAGCTGAATGAACCGTGAATTGCTAAACAAATAAGCGCGTACTCAGTTTTTATTACAGACCAAACTTCAAGTATATAAATGCTATCTATAAGGTCAAGGCATGTGTAAATCATAGCATAAAGATATAACTAGTTCAGGTCCAAATTCAGCACAGCCGTAGCCTCTGGTGTTTCAATACGACTGAACAAAAATCCATGTAACAGAAAAACTGTTTTAAAATTGAGAATAAATTGAAATTGCTGCAGCGAAACGATACAAATTTTTAAATTAGACTCTCAGGGCTGATCCGGCCATAACTCCGTATTGATTGTATGTATGTAGAGACACTTGTTCAAAACCTATAAATTTATGTCTGAAAGTCGAGTGGTGTGATCTCCAACATTTGAACTTGTAATCTGAGGAAGTTGTCTAGTTATAGTTATAGTTTGTAACTCCTCAGACGGACATGGGCTTGCCTGTGTCTTACTATAACTCTCTTCTTCGCACAAGCATTCTATAGCTTTTTGTGGATGGCTCATTCGCACAGCGGTTGTCATACCTAGTTGTGTTACTACAGCCATTAATAGAGCTCTTTTTCCCCATTCTGATACATATCATCTTGAAAGTTACGCAATCGTACTCAGATTTGCTGGCATTGTGCTCACATAGTTTCTGTTATTTTAATGAATTACGCAACTATTTCATCAAGAGCTAAACACAAAGGTGGTTGTGTACTTCACACTCTCAGGGTAACGTATCGAAGGCGAAGGTTTGTGCTACACAAAAACTAATTTTATTTAGGATATTGAAAGAGAAAGACGACTATCCTGAAGCTTTAAAATTCGTAGTTCTATATCGAACTATGCCATTTGATACAACGCAGTCATGGAACCTTCCATCGTTGCAATGGTGGCTCTTGCTATACGACTCCTGCCGTGCTCCCTCAATTCCCACACTGGCTAGCAGGTCTGGGTGTCACAGCAAATAGGGTTTGGCAGCTTAAAACCAGCGCTTGACCAGCTCAGAAGCTGAGGCTTAACAACACCGGCAGTCTCTACGAGTTTCGCTGCATTTTACGACCAGGGTGGTGTCCGCACCTCGAGGTGTTAAAAGCTCACTAAATATCGTTTGAAAGATAACTGGGTGGCAAGTTTTGGTAACTTTTAAAAATATTGTTCAGAAAATCGTTTTAAAAAATTAATTTTTACTATATTTAAGCCAAGGTAAGCATCATTAATATGAAAATATCACTACTAATTCTTCAATTTTTATTTATTTTGTAAAATATTTATTTCGAATTTATTTTAAGGAATACATGTATTGAGATTCGTTATTATTTTCAGAATTATTTCGTCTTGATTCATTCATTCATGGTTTGTAGCACCGCATCTGTTGAAAGAGCGTACTAACAGATGTAAGGATCCTACGTACAGGATGGCGCAAAAGTTACTTCACCTTCACGTCGTACCAGACGAAAATTTGAGAAATGAAGTATCCAAGACACTAGCGAAATGGTGTGCCAGATTTACCAAAAAAAGCGACAGAAGTAGGAAAAAGTAGGCAGAGTTAAGTGTGTCTACCTTCTAAACTTGGCCCAAAATAACCTTCAGCAACAAGTGCTGCTGTTTCTACGATGGATGACTAGGAATACATACAACTATAGAACGCACTAGACTAGAGTGTCAGCGTTCCATCCGCAGTAAATGTTACCTATGCCTCGAGAAGCACTGACACTGGCGAATGTACAAGGTAAATAAATTGTTATGAGACAATTATTTCTATACTGTAAATATACCTGAAACGATTAAGGCACGATCGCTTCAGTAAAACAACTAAGACACAAGAGTAAGTGCTGCACTCCTGTAGCTTTGTCAGTGGGAATGAGTGAGACCATTTGACGAGCGTTTAGTTTTCCATTGCTTCATTCTTCGAGTGATTCATGTACAATGATGCTTCCATGTAAACTCCACTGAAGTAAAACCTAAACGCATTCTAACGAAACCTGAACTCTGTATTTGTATTGAAACGTTTACTGTATATTGAAACCTTTACTGTAGTCTTAGTGAATAACCAGTATAGTTATATTAGAAGTAAAAAGGCACGCAGATTTTAGTTTTGAAACACTCAAAGATTATCTCAGACATAGATTCGGTTGACCTATTCTATGTTTGACAAGAGGAAAATGCAAGCACTATAAGGTGCTTGAACAGCTTACTTTCAGTTCTAAAAAACGTCTTGTTTAAAAAATCATTGTTCTCCAAAACTCCGGTTTGATGACTGCTGACTGGATCAAAGTTCAAAATGGGATAATTTACTTATGAAGTGGGAATATGGTTTTGTTAATACGCTATATTTTTCGGTGACAATTTCCAGTGTTCGGATACGTTGAAGAACTTTAGATGAATAAGTTGCCAGTTGTCGTAGACAAAGCGTGTGCGATAACCGCGGAGTCAGGCATTGCTTTTGTTCAATTTCGAAATATATATATATAATCTAATGCAGCATTGGGCTATAAGCACTTTTCATCTCAGTAGAAATATTTTCTGAGTTATACTGTATGAAAAAGTCAGTTCATCCAGTATAACTCAGTTCAAAATACATCATCTGGAGTGGTTTTCGATAGACAATTATTTTAGAGCATTATTACCTGCGTTCGCTAGGATGCAAGCAAAAATAACATGAGGTAAAGCTCCAAGCGTTCATGCAGGGCAAAATTCCGGCAGCTAACGTACAAAAAGCCCGAAACGTGAGCGTAATGGATTTTGATAAGAAAATTGTGCAGCAAACTGCACGCCTCCCGGAGAACTAGGTTTTATACAGTGCTGCGCTGTCTGCAATGCACACAATTTTGACTATGTAGTTTATTGGCAAGAAAATATAGTAACTCTTGGTACCGGGATATTTTTTTCTTCAAAACGTTGACGCATTCGTACGTGCAAAAAAAGTTGTTAATTAACCTCAACGACGACTAGACCCGCTGCTCGCGAAATCTACTAGAATCTTATAACCATTGTACATGAGGTTGAAAAATTCTATAACGAGCAGAAAAATTGGAACACTTAGGTGTGAAAGTTTGTCGCATCTAAATGAGACTTGGATTCTGGAAGATGCAATTACATTTCTTCATAGGGAAAAATAAGTCGTTTGAAGTTGTGGAAGTTCGTCAAACATCCCAAGAGAGAAACTATTAAAAAACTCGTTAGTTCCTCCGAATAAGAAATAGTTGCACAGTAACAGAACGCAGCGTAGGGAATTATCAGCCCTCTCAAGATCATCTCATGAAAGACAAGACGGAGGCTAGGCTAGTTGAGACTCGGTGCGAGTTGTGTCGTGTGTGAGGAAATCTTCCAGTTTGAAGGCATATCAGAGAGATAATCATTGTGTGTTCTGCACTCAGCACGGAAGAATGAAGTTCAGCTACACATACTAGTGTATAAGTGCCGCCGTTGTCTGCTTCCATACTTGGGACAGTGGTCGGACAAATTGAGGATGACCGCGTGAGTGGGACACTACGGGTGAGAGAGTCTCGATCACTTCAATGGGGCTTTAGTTGCATGGTCAGCAGGTTGAGATGCAGGCAACCGTTTGCCCTGCTCCCTTGCTTCTGGTACATCGAAGTCAGGCATGCAGTTTTTGCACTCATTCAATAGCAATCAAAATGTCCACATTTTTATTCATTACACTGTGAAACTGACATTAACACGTTGACTCCGAAGTGGTACGTATGTGGACCACTTAGGTTAGGTTCTGTAATTTTTTCAGATCCTTTTAGTGACTATGCGTACAAAGTGAAGATTTACACCAGTCAGGCAATCGGAGGCAACGTGTTAATGGATCTTTGAAAATACTTGAAAGAATACAAATGAAAAAATGAACATGATTTACAGCGGCGTACTCCAAACTGAGCTGAAAATTTTCCCCTAATATCATTGATAACCTGCGAATATGAATCCTCCAGTTGCAGCCACCTGCTGTACTGCCACAGTTAATGCTACATTGCAGTATATTGAAGAGAATTTCACTGCAAATATGGTACGTTTGATGAACTACAATGCTGCTTGAAGCTCATGCTATGCTAGACAGGATTGATCCAAGTGATGAAATCCAACAGAAGATTGCAGAAAATTGTGATACATGGCAACTGATCTTACGTACTGAAAATGCTGCTATAAACTACGATAGCCAACAATACACTATTATAGGAAATGATGTTCCTGATTAATTCTTATATTACACATTGTGAAGCTAAAATAATAGTATATGGTTTGTGAGACATGTACTGTTGTTAAAGAAGTCATTAATATTGAGTTGTTTAAACTTGTTTTCATGTTGAGCGCAAGACAATATAGAAATACTACACACTTGGCTAACAATAAGTCCATACAGGCAAGAATTTAACGCGCAAAGCCAGAATAACATACGTAATACCACCCTGCTTCACTGTGGTATCCAACTTCAAGGAAATAAATGTATTTTGAGGGCTCTATAGGCTGGGGCGAAACCTAATTTTTGAGGGCAGTCCAAGAATAATAATGAGGCGTGCTCAAGATCTATGGGGAGGGGAGGAGAGAAGAGGGGGAGTGTGGTGTTCAGAGGGGCAGCATCTAAGTTCAATCATCAGTTCATGTAGGAGGAACTGGGTAAACCAAACATTAACACGCTCCTCGTGTCGTCTTCACGTACGTGTACGATCGTTACCATGAAGCTACTGTCTTACTAGTGTATGATTGGGGTAGATGAGCGTCACTGAAATGCCTGTGAGAGAAGTGACTGAATGGGCTTACGTGATTGAGGTGTAAGTGCATGACGGATGCCTTTACTGTAGACGGCATGGGACTTGGATAGCAACCCAAGAATGTACCAAACGGCTCGTTTGTATTGCCTTATTCTATTCTATTCTGATAATAATTCAGCTATGAAAAGCGTCTTCGATCTTGAACTCTTTTCCCTACAACAAAGAAGACTGCGAGGACAACTCATCGAGACCTATAAATATCTCAACGGTTTTAACGATGTTGCCCTGGAAGGACTTTTGAACAGACGATAACGTGTGAACTAGAATTAACGGTCAAAAATAATGATAAAAACTTTATGACATCACAAGCTTTACATAGGCTTCTTTCCAATTCAAATTGTCGGAATCTGGAACCAGCTCCCCAAAAACATCGCTTCTACTGGCTCTGTGGGCACATTCAAAAATCGTCTCGACGTATATTGGATAAGGAACCCTCAGCATTATAAAATACTAATTCAAGGTATGACCAGAACTGCGATATCTTGTTGAGTACAACGAGCACACACTCATTCTGTACTACCTGGCATACAAATATTTTATCACACGAGCCCTGTAATCAAAATGCATTTCGAGCTCATAATTATTGTGACCAGTAAGACGTAGTTATTGTGTGCCATGAGTCAATGAATATAATTATGTACCTCAAGAATCATATTTTGCAATACTCGCCTAGTAATTAATAGGTATCACAAGTCATAGTTATAGTTATTGTGTCCACGAGTTAAGTCGCATTGTGTACCATTATTCATACAATTATGAGTGTTAATCATGAGCGTATAACCATCGTGTATCGCGAGGTATCTTAATATGTACCACATGTCGTATAATTTGTATACAGAGATTGAAAGTATAACTGTTGTCCATCATCCATCTATCTTTCTTTACTTTTGGTGCCTGTGTGTTATTAAGGTGCCTGTACATGATTGATGCCTTAATTTCAGACGACATAGCACTTTGGTAGCAACACAAGAATGGACCAAACCTGTGGCCATATTCTATTTTTTCCTAGTCTAGCAGTACATAGAGTTTACACCAGCGCATTGCTCTCCAGCCTCACTTCAGGTTTGCTAAAATTGCACGGCTTTTTTGTCCTACCAAGAGTTTTGATTGCCCATAAAATGTTAAAGTTTTCTCATTAGCATGCCTGCAGTCAATAGCCTTAAAGAACCTAATTAAATCCTGCATTAATACAAGTTGGCTAATGACACTAAGTGCGCAATATTTTTCTTTCCCTTCCATTGAACAGTTGAGAGGAAATGACGCTAAATTAACAGTCAGCAGTTACACAGAAAACATTCCAGCCTATTGCCTTCGGACTAAAAACACCAGAGACATAAAAATTATGCGAAATCACTTTTGTGCCGAACAAATCTTAAGAAGATTCGTTCTAGTCACTAAATTTAAGCTCGATAAAATTAAAAGAGAAGTCTCCATCTTTAGCATCGATGAAACGACTGTCTGAGGAAGCACCAAGATCTTTTGGAGACTTTACTTGAGTCTCTTTAATGCCAGCGAAATGGGGCCTCGCACCTTTCTTGCCTCCCTAAATTCGGAAGCAATACGCTGCTTGTTTTCATCACGACAGGCTGGATCAAACCTTCCATATATTTGTTCGGATTTTGAGCCCGAGTCACTAGAAGATGTAGCTTGTGGACATTTCAGAACTTCAATTTAAAGAGTTCAATAGTCTTTGGTAATGAAATAAATAAGCATATTTGTCGTGAGTATTGAACCTCAACCTGTGCTGAATGATCTATGTCAATATTTTATGCCAATAAAAGTGATAGTTTGCCTACATGTTTGACCTGAACTCTAGAGCATCTATTTTTTTCGTGTGGGAAAATTTTAAAAATTGACTTGAAATATTAACTTCATTACTTGGAGCAAAATTTAGAACTATGCATCAAGGGTTTCAGGTTAATCTAAAACATTTTAGGTTAGTTCGTGAATTCCAAAGTTTTGAGAGTACAGACAGTTTGGGATTCTCATGGTTTTAAATTTTGGAGTCTACAATTCCTGTCACGTTATCCAATTACGTAATTCATCAGAAAATGTTGGCGTCTAAATCCCTTGTCTCTTCTAGTCAACGAAGCACCACGATCCCAACTTAATTAAGCGCTGGTTTTAATTTGGAAACTTTAACGAGAAATAAACACAAATTGCACGTCTGACATCCTCTGTAATAGGAAACAAAGTCAGAAAAGCTGCTCGCGATGAAGTAAGGCATATGTACATCGTTGCTCTGCTGGTAATATAATTAACTGCCAGCTAATGCTGGAAGACACAAGCGGCAAAAATAATATTTCACTGAAATCTTTCGAAGATTTGGGATTAAGTGGAAGGTATACACCATATGAATGCTCTAAAGCTAAACCAGATTAACAAAATAACCACTTTCAACTTTAACAGTACAGCGCCTCAAGTCCGTAGAGATAAAAAACACGTCTGTCATTTTTCTCTACAGGGGAGAAACAAATTTCGAGGTTCAATAGTAATTTTCTTGGAAATAGATCGGCAGGAATACACGGGGAGAACCGTGATATACATACCTACTGGGGTAAAATAATTAAATTAGACTGTATTTGACCCATCATTGTAGGATTTCCGATGAAGTAGAACAATGGCGACGTTTGTGTACAGGGTATAAAACTACATCAATTTCATTTCTATACGAACGTTTAGTGCATCGACGCTGTTCTTGGGCTTTTTCAAGAGCATCTTGTAACTCAGTAAACTTCATTGGACTTTTCTTCATAGGAGTAGTTTTGAAATGAACTTCACGTTAGTATCGTGCTACAGATACGAAATATACTTCAAAAAAAGAAAGTTCGAAGATATTAATAGGACCAATTGAAAATATTTTTCTGAATTATGTTTTTCGAAACACAATTAAGAATCGTATTGTAAATTTTCTGCCAAAATGAATTCTTTTTCATTCACATCAGAAAGAATAGGAGTAAATGTTCAACCAAGGTTTCTGATAAATTGGGGCGGCAGTTATAGTGATAGATAAAAATATTAGGATTAAGAGGTACCACATGTGCTCAAAGCTTTAGTACTTCAGGGGATACAGTCCCTAACACCAGATCAATAAAAAGTAGTGTTGGAATCTCAATGAGACAAAAAATGTGAACCGAGGACCACAAAGAAATAAACACAAAAATCCTCGAGCAAATTAGAGCTAGTACGGTAAGACGGACTCGAGGGAAAGAGAGCGGCAAAAACAGAAAGAAATATAGGGACCTAAGAACTAAGGCCACTACAGGCTCCTGCAAAAAGAGCTGTTGACTGCTATGCACGTAGATCCCCTGTACCACTGAGGATTGGACAGGGGTTTCCCAATACATATCTGGACTGAAGTCAAAAAGAAATTCATTGAAGATGTATGTAGAGTAAGTTAATAATCTTTCTTTTCATCAATACATCGCTGCCAGCGCTTTTTCCAGTCTTCATTCGTACACTGGAAATCGGCAACGCCGTTCACGCATCTCGTCGCAGTCGCCTCACCACCAGCAAACTTCCCGAATGTAGAGACAGATCTCAATCTTTCGGACAGAGTCACCGGTGATGAAACCTGGATTTTCGAATACGATTTAGATATTAAAAAGCAGTGTGCAGAGTGGCACATACGTGCCTCATTTCGACCAAAAATGGCATCAAAGGTGAAACCGGGGCTCATTTTATTTTTGCACAAAAGTTATGGTCCACAAGGAGGTTGCGTCTGCTGGACAAACATTGAGCGGTAAATTTTACGAAGTGTTTGAACGTTTGAGGATTAGGGTCTGCTGCGTCTGAAGAGATGTACCTGATACCTGAATGCTCCACAACAACGCACCCAATCACACGTCGCTAATTTTGAGGGAGTTACTGGCCAAGCACAACGTAGCAACGCTACTCCAACCACCCTACAGTCTCCGTTTGGACTGACTTCTTTTTGTTCCATCGGATCAATCGAAGCCTGAAACGCCATCCTTTTGGGACGATTGATGTGGTTGAAGTTGTTTCTACGGATTTCCGGAACGGTTTCGCGCTTGCCAGCTTCCAGGGTACGTATGGGACCTGAAAACCCCTGACAGCTGTGTATTGATGCACGAGGGTTATATTTTGATGACTATTATCTCGCTCTACATACATCTTCAATTAATTTATTTTCAAGACTTCAGTCCCAATACATATTGCACAAACGCCGTATTTCAACTGAATCTTGCGAAGACACAGCCTTCAGCATAACTTCAGCATGTAGCTCAAAAATTCTACATCTCCCAGACGAGCAGGTAGTCCCTAAAAATACGATGAAGTATAATTTCTTTTAGAAAACCCTTTGGTGATGAGGAAAAGTTGCTACTAACTTCTTCAATTGATGAAAATTGCACTTTGGCTTTATCAAGTGCAATAACGAAGATTCTGTCTCCATAATATCTGCAATGGCACCCAAATTGGAAAGCCTGCAATAACAGTTAGAAGGACGCGGCAGGTGAGAAGAAATTGAAGGCTAAATGGATAGCTTATGACCCACAATAAGACTATGACCTTTGCCATATCACATTGATGGAGTAAATTTGTCTTGGTCATAAGTTCAAGAGAAAGAAGGGGGCTCATTTTTTATCACTTTATAATATATGTATGGATGCATAAATGTGGTTTGAAAAATCCACATCCACACCCCCTTCTACTTTTTCCTTTGTCTCCCTTTGTGAAAACTCTGTCCTTCATAGTTTTCATTACCCGTGACGCCATAACGTGATGACATACACAGCTCTCCAACACAAAATTACTTTATCTACGCTCACTGACTCACTCAACCTTAACTAGTAGATCCCTAACCCTCTGCACTATGTAGCTCAGCCCTCATGAGGTGATCCCCAATCCTTAACTAAATGATCCCAACTCTTAATGAGAAGATCTCCAACTCTTAATGAGAAGATCTCCAACTCTTGATGAGAAGATCTCCAACTGTTAATGAGAAGACCCCCAACTCTCAATGAGAAGACGCCAACTGTTAAGAAGACCCCAGTATGAACGAGGTGAAGCTTGAGCACTCAGTCGAGGTTTTAGGAAGTGAGGCGCAGCTCAGCATGTCAGGCGACTACTGCCAGGGCCTCCAAGCAAAAGAGCTCCGTCATTAGCGCTCGTTTTTCTCTCATTTACCTACGCTGCTCGTTAGCTGACCGAGTTGGAAGGTTTTTTAGACGAGCCCATAAGAATTGAAAAACAACTATTTAGGTGCAACTCATATGGATTATTATGAAATAATAAATTTATTTCTAAATATAACATCGAGTGCATCTTATGATTTTTTAGTCAAAGCAATGCACACAAATAGACTCTGTACTTAGGCACAGGATTTCACCTACCTTCAAATTATAATCAGATTGGCTTGTGCAAATTAACGCTATGCTTCAAGAACGCAGTGAAATTATTTATTAGAAACAAGGTGATTTCAAATCAAGTGGATTGAGATCGGCAGCACAAAGTTCAGCTATAACATAGACTAGTAGGGAATAGAATATGACAACAGGAATGAGCCTATTGGTCCATTCTTGGGTTGCTACCCAAGTTTCATGCCGTCTAAAGTTAAGGCATCAATCATGTACAGGTACTTCAGTCATGCTCACAGACCTCAATCACACACAGACACCAGGATAAAGAAGGATAGGAGTTCGGGTACCGGTAACACTCAGTCATCAATTTTTACGCAATAATTGCTTAACTCACATTAAATAGTAATTATATTACTCGGTTTACACAATAGTTATATGACTCGTGGTCCACATACCGCACAAATATGCATACCGCTCAATAAGCATAAAACTTTCAAAGTATAATTATCACATCACTCGCGATACACAATAATTACACGTATTTTGGCTCACAATAGTTAGATAACTCGCGGTACACATACTGATGATATGACTCGAGTTGTACAATGACTATACGACTTGCGATGCACAAGTATGTGCCTCGCGATATAGAATTATTATACAGTTCTATGTCCATAATAAGTATATAACTTGTGGTACGTAATGGTTACGTGTCACAAGGTACATCAACGTGAAGCCTGCACTACTTTTTGCTTGAGTATCAAAGTTCTAAAGTTAGAATTGAATAAATACTGGGAGAAAATACCCTTAGAAGTAGTTCGTGCGGCAATTAAAATCTTTCCTAAAAGACTTTACAAAGTATCGAAGACAGAGGTGCAGAATTTTTAATCATTTCTTTTGTAGTCATAGATTAGTACATTACTCACTATTTGTTAAAGTCACACCTCAAAATAAATGTATTTTTTGAAGAAAAAATGGTTTTGTTTCGCAACAGTATCTATGCCCCACCCTGTAGTTTAGTTGGGTCGTTGTCACAGCAATTACGAACCAGCACAAAAATATTTAATTTAAACTGTTCTTAGCTGTTCAGCTTGGCCATCTCACTAACAAAGAATAGCTAAATGTATCTAAACAGAAATGTAGCTAAAAGTAGCTTAATAAATCAATTCCCATTTTCAAATTGGTAACCGATAGCCAGCTTACTGGACGGTTTTAGGGCTCTTTCTTGAGACGTTATTTCGCTCTCTTGGGAACCATCGGCCGTTTTCTGATAGCCATAAGTTCTTTTATGGCATAGTCATGCCCTACTCTTGATGCAGGTATTATTTTCTTTTGCACTATGTATGACTAAAGTGTCAAACTTATGTGTGCGGCCAGTTCTAGAGTGAAATTTTGCAAAAGCAGAAAGATTGGAGACCATTGTAATTTAGGAAGTCCATTTCAGCAAATTTATTAATTGATTGGGCGACATCTCATCCCACGCCTCGAGACTCCTGTCGGTTACAAGAAATAATTTCGGCAATGACATAGTAAGTAAGCAATGAGCCTAATTGTAAATCTCTTATTTAAAATTTCAAAGTTTACAAGGACTAAAAATCTCTGATAATCTCAAATAATTCGGTTTAAAAATTTTGCATGTAGGCTCATTTCCTAATTTGTGAATATTATTCTCGATTTTTATTGTCTAAAATTTTCTTTTTTCTTTTGCTAAGTTATTGTGCAAAACTAGACTTGTGTGTATATAATGGCAGCAAGAATAGGATGCAATTGAAACTTATTTTTCTCTACTGCGAAGGAATACCCATTTGGCTTCACGTGTTTTCAATGTGTAGAAACTTTTCCAATGATTATTTTTCAAAATAAGGCGCTTCGAATTGAAATGAACCGCGTGAGCTCTCATCTGAATCAAGTGCGACAATTGCAAAATGGACGGCATTGGTAGGATGATGGAAAGGCACAATAACTCACGCAATTGGGATTCATGAGTCGATTTTATATGTTTTATGATTCCGAGGATCGTTACGTGGCTCCACTTCCCTAGGATTGCTTCTTTCCTTCAATTCTCGTAAGGTTGTGATCGCTCTTCCAGCCCAGGACTTACGACGAATAAAATATGATAGATATTACTGAGCTCTGGAGAGGAGACCATGCATGACTGAGGTTACTCTACGAAAAGGCTTCCATAACGCTTTGCCGGAACGAAACTTATCAACGAAACTGCTACAACAATAAGAACAATGATGAGTAATTGTATGATTGTTTTTTTTACTCGTGAGGGTAAAATTTCTTTGCAGTATGATACCTTATCTTCTCTCGTAAGTGCTAGTTTTTAGTCGAGAGACAGTTGTCAGACGGCTCGCAGTTTGTTTTTCATGAGAGCGTTATGGAAGTGTCCACTGAGCAGGAGACATTGTTAGGAGCTGCGGCAATGGTGGCTTCATCGATTATGCAGTCGATACCATGAAATATGGAAGAGACTCGAAGCATAGTCAATACCAGGGCATTATATGTGCCCCAAGGAAGCCTCTCAGGTTGCGCAACTGCCGCCAAAAAGCCCACCTCTTGAATTAATGAAGAGCAAACAAATGATTTACTACACGAAAGATTACGGAACAAACTGATACAGGTTTCGAAGAGAAAGTTTATCCTTCATAGCATTATTTATTAAGTCAATGAATTTGCATGCATAGGTATTGAATAGCGTTTTATCCTTGTCGTTACCCAGCGCTCCAGTATCGCAAAATTAGAAATGTATGCTGAGTTCCACCTCACGTGTGGTATGAAAGGCATCAGTTTAGAGTGAGTCTGCCAGGCAGAGTCACAAACACAATGTTGCGTCTGAGAATACTCCCGTCTGAGAGGGGAGGTAAAAACTCATCCTTATTGCAAAAGGAATCCCAGCCAAATGGAAGAAGATTAGCTGGCTGGCTTTACCCTCTCTTGCAGCAGGACTGTCCGAGTAGAAAAAATGGACGGGCTTTGCTAGGAGACATTGATACAATTGTGAGTCTTTTTATAAAAATTGGTGGAAGACACATGACGTGCACTATAATTTCATCAATAGGAACACACAAAAAATCGTTTTAAGAATTAAATTTCTCCAAAATCTTATGTAGCTGGTTCTGGGAAACGAAAATCAAAACTTCTGAAGGCTTGGCCTGAACTGTAGCTGAGAGCATGACTAGCCTCTCACCCGTGGGTGTAGTTGTTGATGTCAGCGCCTGACTTACGTGCAGTGCACTCTGCATATGCTGGAAATTATTCACACTGATATGCACCTTTAGGTAGAAATGATCCTTATGCATACGAAGAAAGACATGAAAAATACCAAAGTGATTCGTTAGGTGCTGGCCGACCAGATGAGCGTCGAACTACGGCAGATAATTTTTCAGCTTACAAAACGCCGCTGGTCAAACTAACGTACTTTTGAGACCTCAGTTTTTATAAAAACAAAGGAGGATAAACCTTCCGTAACAAATTATAACCTAGCGGAGAGGAATCAAAGTATACTCAACACAAATCTGTTAGAATTTTAGGTTAACAGTTCTGAACAAAAAAAGACGGGTTTGTTAAAGGAGTGCAAGACAACTGCAGCGTGAATCACTTTGCTTTCTTTAAAGATCGAGCGTACTTAGAATAAAACACCAAAAAATTACTTTGAATAAGCATACAAAACATGTACTTCATTGTTTTTTAATCATAATGCTAAGATCTGAAGATGAATGACAAGAAATTCTAATGCACTGACTTGAATTATACGTAAGAAAATATACTGTAATTCCTCTATAATAACTTAACCAAAGAAATAGATAGAACAAAGCACGCGATAACTTTTTCCCCCATTATTAAGCAAATATCATAATGGTATTGTTATAAAACAGGGCTAAAGTGTGATCACGGAGTCTAGTTTCGATGCTGTTTACTTCGAGTGAATTCATTAGAATTCACATTAGTAACAGTCATGAACCAAAAAAATATTTTATTGAAGTTTGGTCTCATGATAAATTGAAATGTATCTTAGTTCTTGTTTCAATCCAGAGGATATAAATGTTTTGTATGTAACACTAATGAGATTTTACACGATTAAAAAGTAAAGAAAGTTATTATTTAGCTTGTTTATGTGTTGTAATACAGATCATACAGAAAAACTTTAACGGACTGCTTCGCATCACGAAATGGAACCTGTGATGAAATCCAGAGTGACGATCATTTAGTCCAAAAAAAATACGTCAAGTGACGTAAACAAACTCGTTTTCTGGAGCAATGGCAGGGTTAGCAGGAATCACAGGCTGTTAATTGGACTGCCCAACAGTGGTCGGTTTCGTTATTGGACTTGCGAATCAATACCATGAAGAGATTTTGGTGACCCTCAAGATAAAGGGAAAATGCGAACAAATTTGCGTTCATAAGACTCCAATGAAGACATGTTTGGCGGTCGAACTGAAAGATTTCGTCTTACATAATGCACGACACTCATGAGGAAACTTGGACCCTTGTTGAGTGCTAATGTTAGGTAACCCGAATACGAAATAACTGAATTTAGGTAGTTAAAGTAACAGGAAATGAATCAAATATTAATGGAGATTGATAACGCATGTGTGAAATGAATGAAATTAAAAAATTACAGGAGCTAGCAAGAAAGACATGCTTCGGACAGTTCATTGTACAATGAAGGCACAATATTCTTAATGTTCTTCAAGGTACGAGATTAACTTCGACGCAATACGAGTATTCTGAATCATTAAGGGAGGGAAACACCATAACTTTCATAAGCCAATTTTACCCTGTAAATACATGGTCTTTGGGATGAATTAATAAATGAAATAATAATAAATAAATACATAAGTCAAAATGCTTATGACACACGATTGAGTTGCTTCTCAATTAAGGATGTTGAGCGTCTTTTGTTGAGAGAACTTTTGGCTGTATGGAATAGCTGTGCATCACAGAGAAACTGTGAATACACCAAAGCTCTGCTAAATTGCAAATTTAATGCAATCTGCATTAAATGCAATCTGCAATCAAATAAAATCGAAATAAACTTGAGAATGGTTTAAAAAAATTTCGTAAAATCTTGCTCAACCAGTTTTATAAAAGCATAAGTCCACAATGAAGGTAAGACAAACAGAAAAGACAAAAAGGAAGAAAAGGTTTCAGTAACACAACCAAGTCCCTACCATACGAGGGAATACAGTGGGCATGATATTCTGAGTGGGTTTTCTTTTAGGAATTCGTAAACTATTTTAAACACAGACCAGAAGGGTACGGTGGAGAAACAAAGGTTTTGGAAGGAACCCTACACTACTCAGCACGAGTGGAAGCTGCTGAGTGGTGGTTAGCTAGTCATGTGTTTGCACAAAAGTTTCTGTTGAAATACGCAATTTTGGCGCAGAGATTTTATGACATATGAGGGTACTAAGATGTGTCACGCACATAAATGCCAACTAAACGATCGTATATCTACAGAAAGACATGTTTCTTACGATAAAAGACTATTTTAAAATTGTACACAACTTAGAATAATTTTAGGACATAAAATAAATTTTCGGACTGAAGCTTCAACCCGTGACATAAATTTTAACGAGACAAAATTCGCTAACGAACAATACAAATACTCTTAATGTTTTCAAAATATGATAATTCTCTCACGGTAATATCCGCAAAATGTTTTTTTAGTTGACAATACAAAATGCTTATTTTTAGTTTACTCAGGATAATTAATTACAAAACGAGCCTGGGTTCATTATTCACACACCATAACCCCTTTTTATTAGGGAATGAACACCCTTCATTTTAAAACTGGCCGAGGAAAAACCTTATGCTGATTCGTACACAAGTATGAGGATATTTTGAAAACTTGGCCTCAGGAAATGTTGCTAATACAAGGTGCCACAACTTAGCTCCATTTTTTGAAAGGAACTTGCTTTGAAAAAAGGAAGTTGTGTTGTTGCAGGCCGTATGATAGTTATTCTGTACGGCTCATGATTATTGCTAGATGAATCTTAAAAACATCACAAATTTCATGGTTCTCTGAACAAATGGCTCTATATCTGTACATTTAGAAAATAAAGGTACGCAAAACAAGTAAATTGTGAGGCTTTCCATTGGATTTGAGGCTCGTTTGCATGCCACTTGACTACCACATTTGAGGTTTGCATGACCGAGAGCACCAGACTCTGTGTGCCACAAAGAGGTGCAACGACTATTGCATAACCTAACCCGATAATAGCTTAGTTAATCAATGATATTAGTTCCTGGTGCTCCTAATGCTCCAATACGAGAGCAATTTCAGTAAAAGCAATTTCTTGAAAACACCTGCTTCGATGATTTTACTGAGATATAAGAGAAAATCGATGTTCCGTAGTTTTATTAACATTCAGTTGGGAGCTTATGGTTGGTTAAGTTTCCTAAAATCTTATTAGAAGCAGATGATTTATTAATTTACCCAGATTCACTTAAAAACGACTAATATTTTAATCTAATTTAAATTCAACTGAAAATCCATTAACTGTAATTTTAATACGATCACCTTTAATTAAAACTGTTAATCCGTTAATTTCATTAAAACAGTTGAAAACCGGTGATCCATTTCAGGGAATTCTCTGGCCATGAAACATAACAAAGTTCAGGCGTGGCAGCGTGGACTTGTGTCCTGTAATGCAAATGACGAGCACCTGCATCCCTTTACACTTAAAATAAAAGATTCAGGAGCTGAATATCTAATGCACGTCATGAATATCCTGTACTAAAAATCCACCAGATGTACGAGCCAAACTTAGAGCATTATCGAATGTTGCCGTCCTAAAATCAATGAAGAAGTATGTATTGTCAGTTAGTGTACGTTGTTATTCTTTTCATATTGGCTCACTTCAAAAAATGTAGGAACTTATTCGAAAAGCAACTATTGAACCGTTTTAATGAAAATTGCATAACTTTCTAGTCGTTTGTTTACATTTCTATGTGCACGTATGTTAGTACGTGTGTGTATACAGTTAAGTGAACAAGTATTCGATACGTTTGAAAAATTGAACTTTTTAATATTTCTTCTGTATGTGACAATTATCCAAATTAAAAATTATAACAACTTAAAGCTTACATCACGGCGAGTATATTACTAATCGAAAAAGTTTTCAAAAAGTTTTCGATAGAGATTTCTTAACAAAAAATATAAAATGGATAAACTAAAAAGTATTCAATACACAATGCTAAAATACTTTATTTACATTTATCTTTGTCAGAATTTTGCATTGTATTGTACTTTTCTCTATTTCAGAAGCATTTGTCAATTTTAAGTCTTCAAAATATTGTAACATCTAATCAGTGTTATTTACACCAGAATTAAAACGAGTGCAGTGTACTGTTATCATTTACTGCGTTTCAATAATGCCTAAGACCAAAGAACTCAGTGCAAACATCCAAAATGAAATTGTTGATGCCCATAAAGGTGGTAAAGGCAATAAAGCCAATGGAAAACAGTTCAACCTGCATCCTAAAGCAGTGGAGTTGATAATACAGAAGTGGAAGGAACATCATTTTACTGAAAATCTACTCCGAACTGGTGCTCCAAAGAAAATTTCGACCCGAACAATGAATAAACTGTTGAAAATCGCTTCAAAAAATCCTCAAACTACCCGAAAAGAATTGTTAAAAGAATTAAAAGCAGTTGGACCAGTGGTTTCTTATCATACTGTAACAAATGCGTTAAAAGAATGTATACTTTAATCCTACAAAGCCAGAAAAGTTCCTCTTCTGACCAAACGTCACGTTAAAGCTCGATTAGAATTTACAAATAGCCTCTTATCAGAACCAGAACTTTTTTGGAATAATGTTCTTTGGTTAGCCGAGACCAAAATAAAGTTGTTCAATCATAATTATCGACGTCATATTGAGAGAAAGAACAATAAGACTTTCAAATCAAAAAACACCATCTCATACGTTTAATTAAGAGCAGGAAACAATTATATGGGGATGCTTTCTTCCCATGGCACTGACAATCCCCACATCATCCAAGGAGGCATGAGTGAAGCCATAAATCGTGATATTCTGGCGGAATTTTTTTTTCCCCAGTCAGTAGACATGAAGTTGGGAGAAGATTGGGAATGCCAACAAGACAATGACCCCAAGCATACTGCGAACGCAACTAGAAAATGGTTTGCAGATAACAATGTAAATGTGTCGTAGTGACCCATCCAGTCTCCGGACCTGAATCCAATAGAGACTCTGTGGAGGGAACTAAAAGTTAGGCTTAGTAAGCGAAAGCCCAGAAACTTGCATGATTTAGAAGAGATTTGCAGGGAAGAATGGACAAACATTCCAGCCAGCATGTGCAAAAACTTGACTTCAAAGTATAGAAAACGGTTGCATCATGTAAACAAGAGATACGCAACAAAATATCAAAATAAACTTAGTATTATTTATTGAAAACTTTTTAACCTCGTCATTTTATATTTTTTGTATAAAGTCTCGATAGAAACTTTTTCAAAACTTTACGCGTAAGAATATACTCTCCATGATGTAAGCTTTATGTTGTTATAATTTAAATGTAATTATGATCATCGTCACATACAAAAGACATTAAAAGATTAAATTTTTCAACACGTACGGAATACTTATTCAGCATACTGTATGTATTAATGCAACGTGTGTACGTGTGAACATATATGTTATCTATCATGTTTGAATAGATGGTAGTTGAAATGCGCCTAATGGTGAAACTTTCTTAACTCATTGCCTCCGATTGCCTGACTGGTGTAAATCTTCAGTTTGTACGCATAGTCACTAGAAGGCTCTGAAAAAATTACAGAACCTAACTTAAGTGGTCCACATATGTACCACTTCGGAGTCAACGTGTTAATAAAAGTTACCTCAGTATCTAACGCACTAACAATTAATAATTCGCTGTTTCGTCAATATTATTTTGTTTTCATAATTAAGAAATTCCCATAAGCACAATTCGAAGGTTACATAAGAGATTACAATTTTTAATATCGCCGAAATATACATATAATGAACGACTGTGAACCCATTCTAATACAAAACATTACTGGTTTCCAGCCCAGCTAAGAAACGAGTACTCCGTCCACGATGCTGTAACTTTAAATGACACAAAAATTTGAATAAATTTTGTACGTATGTGAACCACGAGGAGAGATGCGGATGCTCATGCACAAACACTAACACGACCACAAAAAACAGTCCTGGTTCTCATCCTAAACTAGAGTCGTATTGATAAAGCCCTAAACGGGGTGCAAGTTAATCATTGTTCTGTTCAAAAAATATGTTTATCATAAATTCGGTCCCTCATCCAAAAATGTTAAAGAAAGACTGCATCCATCGCTCAACCTGATGCTCTTCTTCAGAGACGATGAGAAGCTCACTCACCGATAGAGAAAGTGTGTGGATAAGCACATTATGGTAATGCAAGTTCTGTTTCAAGGTTAAAATAGTCTAAACATATCTGTTTTTCTATTATATAATGTTTACAAGGATGTAACGAGTGTGTTGAGGTCTTAAGATAATGTATTTAATAATGATCAGATTTGTGGAATAGGATACGTGCTGTTGCACAGCAGGGGATCCTTGGCTTGCTCCAGTACGGGCTAGAAAACACAGGACGTTAATTTGAGCCATACTCGTTTTGACGAACCTTTGTTTGCTATGATGATTTTTATGGGAGTGGGATATGTCCAGCCGCTTAACGTACTTGAAAGTTGCGTACGTGTATTTTACAACCTATGCTTTGGACAACTTATGTTTTGTACTACTTGTGAGTTGGACAAGTTGTGAGTTCGAGAAGTTGTGTACTCGATGTTGGGTAACTTGTTTTATACGACTAATGTACCGGACAACTGATTTGTTGGAGAACTTCAGTGTTTGGTAACTTGTGTTAAACAACTTGTGTGTTTAGTAACTTGTGTGTTCGATAACTTCTCAGTAGGTCAGTTGGTATATTGCATGCGTTTCATGGCGCAGTCTTCACTATGCCCACCTGCCCGCTCTGACTTCCACTGCGCTCACCTGGCCCTCGGTTGACTGCTACATAATATCGCAGGACTGTGTTGACAGAGAATCAAACTGGGGTGGTGGAGGCAGCATCGATCACGCAGCTGCCGATATGTTGGCTTAGGTGTATGGTGCAGGTCACCTCTTCCGTCACTGCCTGCCCCAGCGACACCTACAGTCTAGACAGCGCAGCTTTTTTAGTTCGTGGTCGAGCTATCAGTGTTATTATCATTACTATTTACCACCATTACAATTATTGACGAAAACGATGTTTTCTGCCTCTGTGTAGTGCATATCGTCATCTAAAATAAGTTAATTATTATACTTATCAAAAAGAGGCTTCTCCGCTCCTTTGCTCCGGCATCATTACAAAGAAACGTAAGACTTACTTGCTTGATTTGGGTCCTCCTGGATAAATTGATCAGCGGGAATAAGAAATAGTGCCCTATTCTTAAACTAGTCCACTGCTCTGATGGCATCAATTGATCACTCAGTTACTAGCAGGTGACTTTACTTATTAAGTCATCGAAACGCAATCAGAGTTCAGATAAGTAGGCACGAGCTACCAACAACCACTTATTTCGATGGTAATTTCTGAGCAATGAGAGTTTCGCGCAGTTCACACTCTTCGTTTTTCTCATCACAATTGTGCACGTGGAAGCCGTGACTCTGTGAGAAGTCTCTCCTTTCCCAAAGGAGTCTAGCATCATGGACTTAATAAACGAATACTTGCTAATTTGGTCACTACTTCTGACAGTAATATTGTACCGGTATAAATATTCCTCATCATTGCATGAAGCCGATATTGCTTGAATTATTTGTCAAACTGCGAAATCCTCAGTATTTTTTTCCATCGCTATGGACGACGGTTGTTTCCGTTGCTCTTGATTTTGCCATTAATTGCTTGGTCCGTCTTCATTCACTATTTTCCAATTTGACGTTTAAAATCACTTTCCCGTACTTACATTTACATCTCGTGGTAAATCGGCAAATTGAGAGTTTAGAGCATATGTTGGGCGTATTAAAATAGTCCAGTTAATAAAATTCACTTGTAAATGGAGACTGGCGTGAATTATACTTTAAATTGCTGCACGATATGAACTCGCAGGCCTCCACAGCCTGGGCTTGGGAGGACTTCCGAGCTTCCGAGCTTCATTTTGACAATGAACGGCGGCGCTCAATTCGCTCTAAAATTTAGCTTTCAGTAAAACTTGCTGGCTGAATGGGCTCCTTCAGCTTCGTAAGCTCGATTAAGTATCCAATATATAACGTTTCAAGGCTTACGCTACGGAGTGAAACAATTCAGCCACCATTTCGAAAACGTTTGAGGGGGGACTACTAGACCCTGATTTAGTAGCGCTTGAGAGTTACAGAAAAACACCAGCGTTGTCTTGCGCAAAGTATGATGTCAAACAAGCATTATTTCAAACACGTTTAAAAAGTCATATGTATATAACATGATTGCCTTTATATATACCTAACAGTTATATATACATATAACATGAATAATTACTTGGGAACTCTAGTTTAAATTCAATCTAAGTCATAATGCCGTTCGCTCCATAACATTGAAGTCTGTCGGGAGTAGATCGCAGGATGGCGCTCCAAAATGATCCATATTTTTGATCATTCAATAATGCGAACTGAGTCTGCATGTGGACTGCCGTCCAGTTCTTTGCGTAGCTTTAATTGTTCAGGCCGAACACAATATAAGATTAATTAAGTGTTCCTGTACACAGGCTGGTCCCTCCTCAAAAACGTGAAAGCGCCTGGTTATGAGCTGTCAATTGCAGCATTTCTCGGCAGCGGCGTCGTTACTTTTTACGAGTAGGACCACCCGTCCAGCAACAACTGAACTCGAATTATTTTACGTAAGTATTTCGCAGATGAATGAATCGGCCTGCTCTTCTCTATTATTACTCTCTTTATCATGGAGTGGAAACTAAGGATTTCCGTCAACTTCCATAATTGCAACGTCAGAGGAAAATATTCAATTCCCAACGAAGACTTGAGGAAATATACTAGCAAGGAAATAGTGCTCTGTCCAAAATTCCTTCAGGATCTCAGCTTCTCCTTAGGTTGCTGGTACGTACAAAGCACAGGTAACGAATGACTGCATTTATTACTTGAAGAGATGTTTGTAATTATCTAGAAAAACATTCAGCTCAAGCGTCTAGATCGCCTTTAAGAGTTCCATAGCTCAGCATTTCCCTTGAGTTTTCACAGCAGCAGCAGCTATGGACTGACACAAAGAGATGCACTTCTGAGAGCTTCTGGCCACATGAGCAACGCGCGCTCAGTGCAAATCCAAGTCGGTAAGATTTGTGTCGATCCGAATAAATGTTGCAGGATTTATGAAGTACTCCGTGATACGTCGTAGTTCTTTCCTGGATCGAAGCTTATCTGAACGTTCTTCTACGAATGTGGCAAAGAATCTGCCTTGTAATCTTCCGAGAAAATGCTGCGCATGGAATTATACCGTAATATTGAATGCAAGTTCGGCTATGTTACTAACCTTCAGGGATGTGTTCATTTTTTAAATGTCCCTCATTATTTAATTATAAAAACTAACATTTTTTTGAAGTTGAAGTACGATTTACATCATGCAATAGATGAAAATTACACATTTATATGTAAAAAATGAGTACCTGAGCGATCGCTTGTGAATAAAAAATTCTAAACAGCAAATTACTCATTGCATCACTGTAACAGGGATTCTACACTAAACACGTGGCACTGTATGTGCTTCAATTATTGTGACGTAAGCCGCCGTAGCCTTGAATGAATGCCAATAGTTTACAACGCCTCATTTCCAGTATGAAATTTGGAAAGAGACACCCAGAGCTCATCTCTAACAATAGCTTATCGAACTAGTGAAATAGTCGATAATGCACCACACGAAAATAACACTGTCTCAATTCTAATGCCTTACTTACAAAGAATACTACTATAAATACAATAGACATCACACTGCCATGTATTCTTTGAATTATTGTTGTTCATTGAAGACTCGCCTTATAGATTTAGCAGAGAGCTCACGGTTCGCTAATGACTACAAATTATGTTTTAGAACTACACTTTCATACAAGTGTGTGCTGACAGAGAGTAGGAAATAATGAACTAAAGATGCTCCCCTGGGATGCTCTCACGAAGATTAAACTGGCATCTCTGGCTTGAGGTAGCTAATTTGAGTGGCTCACTAAAATGCCGTTTTCACTCTTCCGTCAGCTGCAGAGGACATTAACTGGAATTTACGGGTAAAACTTGAGCACTGAGTAGCATGATCTGCATCCAAAAGCCTCTTGCGGCATCTCAGGTGATGCACGCTCACTGGATCACTTCGTCCACGCGACAGGCGGTGGTCCAATTCACTACCACTGGTCTCTCGTAACTGACGCTCGCCAGATGTAACTGGCACCACCTTGTCTTAAGTAACTGATTTCAGCTTGTCAAATGTAACTGATTTCAGCTTCTCAAATGTAACTGATTTCAGCTTTTCAAATGTAACTGACTTCAGCTTCTCAAATGTAACTGACTTCAGCTTCTCAAATGTAACTGATTTCAGCTTGTCAAATGTAACTGACTTCAGCTTGTCAAATGTAACTGATTTCAGCTTTTCAAATGTAACTGACTTCAGCTTGTCAAATGTAACTGACTTCAGCTTGTCAAATGTAACTGACTTCAGCTTGTCAAATGTAACTGACTTCAGCTTGTCAAATGTAACTGACTTCAGCTTGTCAAATGTAACTGACTTCAGCTTGTCAAATGTAACTACAATTAGCTTGACAAATGTAGCTGATATTATCTTGTCACATTCGACTGGCATTAGCTTGTCAAATGTAACTATAATTAGCTAGACAAATGTAGTTAATGCTAGTCAAAAACCTGATATGGTCCCTTACTTGCTTTCATTAGCAGAGCTAACTGAAATTTGAATTCAAAATACACTGTAGCAAATTGAATCACTCACATTAATACACTGAGGCAGTTTTGGAGCCAAAACGAGGGTTCGACCAAACAATCTTCGACGATCAAGAAGCCGTTTTTAAATGACTAAACAATTCTGATTGTTTGAAGTTATTAAGCAATGTTCATCAGTACAGAAGCCGAGAGCTAACACTGACGTTCACGACACAAACATGGGTTCATTTAAACGACTTGCTCGTTTTATTCTCTGAGTGAATAAATTATCGGATTTCTAAGTTCTATGAATGTTAATATTTATGTTTCAGAATTTTGTTGCACAGGCTTGTGTGAAATTCTATTTTTTCCTTCAACATATTCATTGGAGAAATGAACAAAGAAATGAAAATCAGATTCCTTAGAAAGACAAATAGTTTACGGTTTTTCCCTAAAAAGTTGAAACAAAAGATTCACGATTGTTGGAGCACATGCGTTTTTGAAGTAGTAAAAATGGAAAAACACAATTGGAGAAGAACGTCAACAGACAAGCACGAGAGAAACAGCGAGAGAATTAGCAAAAAACACTAAATACAAGACTATAAACGAGACCCATGAACACCTTTCCATTTTAGCTGCTTCTAATTTTTCAGTAACTATTTTCGCTCGAGCTCTAGGTTGTCAAAATACACTTTCGAATGTAGACATTGTCATGGTGGTTTCCGAAGAGAGATCCATTCTTTTCATGGCGGTCAGTGGAGGTCCGCTGGAGAGCGAGGTGCCTCCATTCAAGCGCTGCAATTCACGACTAGCAAGACCGATGCCGCCTCTCAGAGGCAAGAATACACGGAGGCAGAGGTCGTCACGCAGTGTTAACTCCTATTACATTCATTGTCGCCATATATATCAACTCCTTTACAACATGGGCTCTTTCTGTAGCAAAGAACTATAGATCCTCCTTTAAATTACGTCCGGATAGATTTTCAAAGCCAAGAAAAAGCTCTGGTGCGTTTCAGAATTCATGGCGTCCTTTGTTACCCGGCCGCTGGAGCTGTGAATTTCGGAGGTATAGGACTGTCGTATATCCGGGCCACCTACGTACAGCACCGGCTGCGGACCAGGCATGAGATGATCTTTGTGTCCACACGTGCGGCTTTCATGTGACTGGTTTCCTCAGAAATGTTCCGGCTATTGTAATATTACTTAATTCATTATGTCTGTCTGGTGACCTAGACAGCGAAGACATCAGTATGCAGAGTTTTTTTCCGACTGGCATGACTGCAGGGTTTAAAACGGTCGTGTCGACTTAATGATTTAGTCATGAGAGGTAAACTGTACAACAGCAGCAGCGAGTACTTGAAACTTAGTCAATCTCAGTGTCAGAGGTATTTCTGCATTCTCATTCTGTCGTTTATTCAGGCTTTTTTTCTTTCGATGAGTCGGAAATCGGAGAAGCAATCTAGGTCAGTTTGTCATTGTTCGTTTCGAATAAAATGAAAATTTAACCCTAAAACAATACGAGAGTATGCGTGTTAGTCACAGATATTCATCGACACAAGTTTTCGCTGCACAATGAAAGACATCCGCCAGCGACGAACCTGCGATCCATAATTTTAACATATAATACCTGAGATTATTCAGATACAAATCAGAGAGTATTATAATCATTATTCATAACAATGGCATTAATAATACCAAGCATAATATTTGTGAAAGTAACAAAGACGATAGTGACATTCGTATGCACTTTTACGATTTTTAAACATGAATAACAGTAACGATAGCAGTGGCATCTATACTGGCATAAATGAAATATCTCCCACATTGTAATGAACGTGGAGTTTGATCAACGTAACGCTTTGTGTTGCATTAGCAACTGAATCACTGAAATGTTGCAGCGACCTACGCCTGCAGCACTGAGAGGCATCAGAATAGCTTGTCTCATCTGGATTTCCTCTCATTGCACGACCCTGTGGTTAAATCTTCCTTTCTGCCGCTATTGGTCACAGGTTATGTCTTGTGCTGAGGGTTATAGCTTGTCTTGCAGGAGCTTGATCCTTCGTCTTAGATCATATGCTGCAGAGGCTTGATCTGCTGTCTTAGATCATATGCTGCAGAGACTTGGTCCACTGTCTTAGATCATATGCTGCAGAGGCTTGATCTGCTGTCTTAGATCACATGCTGCAGCGGCTTGATCTGTTGTCTTAGATCATATGCTGCAGAGGCTTGGTCCACT